>JAGDQP010024435.1:11174-27970 GCA_022664845.1 Lepisma saccharinum | reverse complement strand
ATTACATGGTACCGATCTCAATATCTAGATTCGAAATCTACCTAAAAAGCTGTAAGAATTATTAGTTTAATCTTATTTAGTTAGTGGCTAATAAACCTACCACATTTACTAATGATAATAAAGTAGTAGGTTTATTAGCCTTAACTGCATAGTTTAAAGCTGCTTACTGCTACTTGCTGCTGCAATACTGCTTTTCTTAAATACAGAGATGCTCTTTTTAGTTCCAAAATCCAAATTCTTTCTTGCAAAACACACACCAGAACAAGAAAAACTTGGATATGAACTAACCTTGAAGATAAAAACAGAGAGGAAGTAGAAGGGTAAAATTCCTTCGGAAGGTCACGAGGAGGGGGAAGAAGGAAGCTTTCCCTTCGCTAGGGTTGTAAATCATCTGAAGAAGAGAAAAGTTTCTCCTCCCTCATTCTCATCAATCACTGCAGATGTTCGAAACGCAAAGTTGGAAAAAAATATTGATTGCGAATTTAATGTTATGTTTAATCGTTGAGTGCTTAGAATATACAATCACTACAACAAAAGTAATTGTCTCTTCATAAAGAATAAATATTGCTTTACTACCGTATGAATTTATTTTGTATGGTTACTAAATAGTTTGTTCAAAATTCTCCCTAAAATTTCGGACTGAATTATGCAAATTTAATCCTCCATAATTCAAAATCATGATCGAATTTTAATATTTTCAATTCATACTGTAATCAAACATGCAACTCAAGACATTTCCTGAAAATTTCAAATAGATATTGTAAGTCGTAATGAAGTTGCCGTAGTTGAAAAATGACTGTATTTTGCATTTTGGCGCTCATATCGAGGAGCCCTCGATATCATATGCGAATGATAAATTGTGTTTCTAACATCGGGGCCTTAAAGTTTGATTCTTGTTCAAATTATATGTGTACGGCATGTGAGGCTAGATGTTATTTAAGCACGTAATTTATGTTTATCTGCTAGGGTCAAACTCCAGCTTTTACAACCATAAAATATTACTGCAGAATAAGACCGGCAATCCATTCGTACGACTAACTGGTCGTCGGTAGTCGTCCGTATACGTACGACTAATCTCAAAATATGAAAAGCAATGCGAGACTGTACATTACAGCAGACTTCATCAGACTACCAACTAGTCCCATTCGAATGGGATTTAGTCTGACTGTGAGACTTTGGTCGTCCTTATACGGATGACTAGCTAGTTGTCCGACTACGGATCCAACAGACGACCGGTCTAACAGTTCTGTATAGTTTCAATTTCAACTTCCTTCATATTAATCGCTAGGTTAGGAGTTGCTGGTCTGAAAAGAAACATATGTTGGCCGAGGCAACTGACATTTTATTTCTTCCATTACTTCGTTTTTGATTGTACTTAAATACTTTCTCCATGATTGCTATATTCTATGGATATAAAAAGAAGCTTTGTTAGTGTTGAATAGTTATTGCAAAGAGATATAACTTAAATCGAAGATCAAATAAATAATAGATAGATAGATCACCAAGAGTAATCGCTGTATTTAAACATACCAATATATAAGGAAGATTAAGATTAATACGTTTTACGCACAATTCAATCAAAACTTCTTAAACAATAACTTGTTAAGGAACGGAGATCCGTTTTGTAAATAGAAATGATTTCAATCAACATGACATTAGACGATAATAGAATCCCTTTTAAGTATTCCCGATCGGAAAAGACAAACGCTTATGACGAAACAAAACTCCATGTTACTCTGTTTATAACAACACGCAATCTGACAAAGAAACATCTAAATCCCAAGACTATCTCCATTTGAAAAATACTTTGTTAATGGCTAAAACGTGAACTCAAATTAAGCGCTTACCATCAAGCTCTACGTAATAATGGAATGACTACTTAGTGTAGATAGGTAGACTCTAGAGCAAATATTTAAACTCGTTTGTCCACTTCCAGTGTAATCCAATGCTCAGGATGTATTTTATGCGTTTATATTTGTGACGGATAACATTAAATTCTCTATTCAAACTGGATGACGGGAAGATGTCCGATACTGAAGACGAACTACGTTATTTATATTTGCAACTCGTCTTTCTGTACTTTTATTCACCAATAGTTACGATATTTATAATTCTTATAATACACAGGGTAGGGGACAGAGGCTACGATAGGGATATAAAAAAGAAGTGATTGATATAGAGAAGGGGAGACAAGAGCAGGGATGTTGGACAATTGGAATGTTTAAAAATAGTACACAAACATTCTGTATGAAAGGAGGTAGGTAAGAATATATAAAATTAATGTTCAAATGTAATATGGTAATACATGTTTTATAAAATGTTATCTTAAAATTCTCGCACCTCAAGCGATGTCACAGCATGTATCCAGTTTACATGCTCTGGAGAATAATAACTAAATTTTCATAACCTACAGGACCTTTCTAGGAGGGTGCTCCGCCATTTTCTTGGGTGGTAATACCAGCGACTGGTATAAAAGCTAAAATCCCCTTCTAAAGTCACTTAAAGAGAACTCCATGATAAATGCAATTACCAGAGACATATTGACAGAAGCTATTTTTTTACACAAATAATATGAAATTTGTTATTAGTGTTAAGAAAATATGAATGTTTTAAATCTGTAACTTATTTTGGCAACGCACCTCCTAAACGGTGGAAAAGAGGAGTAATAAAAGGGAAGCGTTATAAACAATCAATATTTTTTTTAGAATGCCAATGAGCGTCAAATTAATTGCAAATAGTACAGAATAAATGCTCCGATGCTATCTATGCTACTTGCATAAGTCAGCCCCTCTCCAAGGATCACTTAAAAACGACACTTGTAAATGTTCTCAGCAAGACCATAGTGTAAAAAGCTAACTTTTTTTTTAAATAACGTGAATTTTGAGATGTTTGTACAAGAATGCTACATTTCAAATTGTGCAAAATATTTAGTTTCTACCAGTATGTCTCTGCTGGTAAGGCCATTGGTCATATGCCGGTTATTAGTGTTGGTCGAACGCCGTGTTGGTCCAACGCCGTGTTGGTCTAACGCAGTTCAACTAACACAGCATTGGACCAACACGGCGTTGGACCAACACGGCGTTGAACCAACACGGCGTTGAACCAACACGGCGTTTGACCAACACGGCGTTGAACCAACACGGCGTTGAACCAACACGGCGTAGGACCAACACGGCGTTGGACCAACAATAAAATTGACAACGCCCCAGATATATAAAACCTAAAAATATAATAAAAAATATGATCTTAAATTATTTTTTTGAGCACCTGCGTAGAACCAACACTGCGTTGGACCAACACCGGCGTGAGACCAACACTTCGAAGTACCGGCGTTGGACCAACACGGCGTTCGACCAACACAGATTTTTGCCCTGGGGTGTTGGTTGTACGCCGGTTCTTGCTGCTTGAGAGGCTGTTGGTCGTACGAAGTGTTGGTCCAACGACGCATCCCCCATGCACAAGGGATAATTTTATCTTTAATTTACGTCATCGAGTGTGTAGGAACTAAGGAGATTGTGATTAGAGTAGATCTGTAACCAACTTCTTAAAAGAAAATTGACGTCAATAAATAGTCGGCAGAAGGTCGTTCCTGGCTTGGAGAATGTAAACCTTGGAAGATTTGGAATAGATATTAGAAAAGTGATGAGGAACCGAAAGTTCTCGTGATTGATTGTTATCATAGTAGAAGCAGGGGCGTAACTACCAAGGCGCGAAATCTCCGCAATGCGGGGAGCGACCTTTCCAAGGGGTCCCTTCACCATAGCCTCTCAATGGGTAGAATCGAACTCCGACCTAAGAGTATTCTCTTGCGGGAGGGAACATAAAATGTACTTACACCTTTGGGTAGGAGGAAAGCGGCTGAAAACGTTTCTGAATGCCAACAAGCAAGAAGCGCTTTGAGGAGAAAGTGTGAATAGGTCTCAATAACCATTCTCTGTTTTTTTTAACGGTTCAAAAGAAATACTAATCATTTGGAAAACGGTCCCGACAATAACTAGTAATAAATACCTTTCAAATGAACAAACCCAGAATTCGAGAAGCTTAATCAAAGATAATATATTTGAAATTCTGGCTTATGACATCCGACATTGCGGGCATTCAAATTTCTCAGTTAAAACAAACCACTCCAAAATCTGAAGTAGATCATTTGATACGCATTCTTAATCATTATCAGAACTAATTCCCAAATTTCATTGTTTCCTGACAATAGTCCATGTATTTTTTAATGTGGAAAGAAACACAGTAAGTACTAACTAACCCTCTTGGCGCCTTTCAATAAGTCTCAGCATAACCACACTGAAAGTCAGAGTACAACTAAAGTACACATAAAGTTCAAAATATGTCCCGAAAAAAGTTCACAATATGTCCCAGTTTTAGCACGTTTCTAGTGCACAAGATATGAAGTTTTCGTGAAGTTAATATGAACTACGTCACATTTTTAGTGCATAATATATGCACTTCTGGTGTACTGATACACAATTTATGCACAACAAGTTCACTTAATATTGGCAAATGTACTAAAAAATGACTTCAAAACGAAGTGCAGATACTGTAAACCACAGCGAATATGAACTTAATGTGTACAAAATGTGCACCGTGGGCCAGAAGCTAATAAAAAGACACATTGAGCACACTAAATGTTCACATTTTGTTCGGTAGGTTCACATAAAGTTTACATGCGTTCACAAAAAGTTCATTTTTTCGTTAAGCTTTTGTGTACTTTTTGTGGCAGGAGTTTTTCACTGCAAATACGTGTAAGCAGCTTTGAAGTAATTTACAATAATAACAAATCTATGACAGCAATTCGTACCTATTTGGTATACGTTTGAATTACCTGGCTACTTCTTTGAGATTGGTTAGAACTAGAATTCACAATATTTCAAAACAGTAAACACCAGAAATTTAACCCAAATTTCATGATCTCTTGGCACAAAAACACAAAAATTTCACCAAAAATGAGACTTATATGAACGCATGTGAATTTTATGTGAACCTACTGAGAAATTGTGAACTTTCTGTGTGCTTAATGTGTAGTTTTATTTATTTATTACCCTTAGTGGATATTTTGCACACATTAAGTTTGTATTTATAATAGGTTACATTATCCAGAGAGCGTTTTCAGATCACTTTTAGAACATTTCACACTACTAAGTGAACTCTTTGTGCATGAATTTGATATCAGTATACCAAAACTTCATATGTTGTGTACTTCATATTAATTTCACAAAAAGTTCATATATTATGAACTAAAAACGTGGTAAAAAGGGAACATATTGTGAACTGTTTTGGACATATTGTGAACTTTAAGTGTACTTCGATTGTCAGTGCAATATTAACACTTCAGATGATATTGAATATAAACAGAAAAATACTTTGAATACTCCATCAATTTAGCTAACACAATTATTATTATCTATAAAAGAACACTTTAATTGAACATAACCCTCGTTATGTTGAACCAAATAGTACTTCAACTTACATGTTGAGTTTGAGCAAGTAAGTATTGATTTCTGTCTGAGGTTACAAGTAACGAGAGTGATTTTCTGATATCAAAGATGGTTGGACCCACCCAAACTCTTCACGAGAGGAGGAGGAGGATTCTTTTTGTGCAACTAGCATGTACTTGTTCCATAGCAATGGTATGCAAGAGTTCTCTCCATCACCTGTGGAGACAATGAAGAAGTTTCAATGGACGCTGAGGTCATTTCCATTGGAGGGCCTCAACTTCAATTCATTGGTGAAAGAACCAATCAGAGAGCGGATTATGACAAGATGCGATGACTGGCAGAAGCAACAATCATCTCTCCCAGCATCCGTCCTCCCTCCGTGGGAGCTGCTTCTGAGAAACTGCTGTGGAGACACAGCGAAAGGGTGAGGCACTTCCGAAGAATAGAACGGATCTCCCATCACCCATCTCTTTTGCTGTCCTTCGATTCAAGATTCCCCTCCACAAGCAATAAAGAAACAATGCTCCTTGGCCAGAGTAACATATAAAACGATGTCATGTTTTTCTTTTTATAATGTTAGCTTTCCTTACATTTTCAACTAACAAGACATGAGAAAATAGGGTTACCAACCGTGGGGTTTTTACTGGACATGTCCGGTTTTATAACTTTCTAGCAATGTCAGTCGCAAAGTCCGTGAAGTTCTTCAATATGCATCCTCATCCATTCCCAAGTCATCTCGTCCCATTTCTGCCCATATATCTTCCTCGAGACCTTATTTATTATCGGATGGGAGAGAAACGAAGAATATATTCCATCATGGTAAACCGGAGGGAAAGAGACCGTTAGGAAGACGAAGACGACGTTGGGAGGATAATATTTGAAGGGATCTTCGGAAATTTGGTGTTTGTGATGAAAACTGGGTTGATCTTTCACAAGATAGAATCTTATGGAGAACGTTTGTTACTGCGGTGATGAACTTGCGAATTCCGAAGGCCATAGAGTAAGTAAGTAAGCAATGTCAGAGCGGCTTATTTTGTTTTGCTTTTGTTGTTGTTTTCAAAAAAAAGTCCTCCATTTTAAAAACAAAATGAGCAAGACCTTTTGACATCATCACTCAAAATGTCCTGGCATAAAAAGCATACAAAAACATCACCAAAAATGAACTTGATATAAACGCATGTAAACTTTATGTGACCCTACAGAAAAAATGTGATTTTTTTTTTGTGTACTCAATGTGTCTTTTCATTGGGTTCTCACTCGTAATGCAAATTTTGCACACTTTACGTTCAGATTTACTGTGACTTGCATTATCTAGAGTTCGTTTTCAGATCACTTTTAATGCATTTGCCACTATTAGTGGAAATTTTCATGCATGAATTAGATACCAGAACACCAGAGATTCGTATTTTGTGCACTAAAAATGTGGTGTAGTTCAGTTTAATTTCACGAAAAGTTCATAATTATGTTATTTACTAAGAACGTGGTAGGCCTGGAACATATTGTGAACTTTTTTCGCGACCTTATTGTGCACTTTAAGGTTACTTTGATTTTCAGTGATGGCTTGCATTGTTTGTGTTCTTTACAGTAAATTCGGTTGTCACGAGCAGTAATTTCTCGCTATTTAATAACAGATAGGGTGCTCGGCTGGTACAACTGTCGTTAGATCGCGCTCCATTATTCTTTTTTCTCTCTTCGCAAAAATGCGAAAAGATGAAATTGATACAGTATGAACAGCATATCAGCAGAAATATTTATTGTTTTATGTCTCTAAAACCTTGACTACAAAAAAAAAAAAAAAAAAAAGCAATTACGAATTTGATTTTCCCAATAAAAATGTTCCTTGGTGCAAATTCAATATATACGACATTTTTTTTTTTTTTGCCTCTCTTCGAATTTTCAGTTGGTAACCCAATGAAAAAAATGAGGACGAAGACTTACAAAAAAGTGTCTGCTTTTAAGGTTAATTTAAAACAATGATTTCCAACAAAAGATGGCAGCACTACCTCCGTATATGTCTAATGTATTCTCAACGTTTCATGAAATTTCAATGCTGCTCCTACACAAATTCAAGCCTAAGGAAGAAGGTTCATAACCAATTCAAGAGTTCAATGAATGCCGATTCGTAATTTTCTTTGTTGTTCATTGTTGAAAGAGCTTCATTGTTATACGTTTTGATATTCGCAACAACAATCCAGCGATTTCAATAATGAAGAAAACGAAATATAAAAAACTGTCATTGATCGAACTCTTGAATTGGTTATGAACTTTCTTCCCTGAAAGTTAGAAGTCTCTATACTTGATATACGGAGATAATGCTGCCATCTTTTGTTGGAGCTCGTTGTTTGCATTAACCTTAAATAGACTTTACAAGTGATTTCTCAATTTCGTTTCGTTTCCATCAAACGTAGGTACAGACCAGTTGAATACACTAGTAGTAGTAGCCAATATTATCGAGTGGTTTGGGTCGCGGTGGCTCAACTGTTAGATCGCTCACCTCTGGTGCTTGGGGTCGTCAGTTCAAACCCTGCTCGTGCCATGTGGGCTTTGTGGTGGACACACACACCGTATGTGTGGGTTTTCTCGAGGATCTTCCGTTTCCTCCCACTTTCTTCATTCCACCAATCATCCCACCATCATCCATCCAGCCTGAGCCAAAGTTGCCTAAAGGCTTTAAAATTAAAATTAAATTCAAGTATCGAGTGGTTGGCTAGATTTTACTTGCATGAATACCGAACCATGTTGGAATTCTTGTAAAAAATGGCAGAAATAGCAGCGAAAGAGGCATCCTTGTGAGGTAATCTTGATATCGAACACATTCCGTTGAGAACATGCTCCGTACACGCTCTGAATAGCAGCGACTCCGAGATGTCGTTTCTGTCAATAAATTGATTCTGCCGTAGACCTTGAATTCCACCTGCTGAGTAAATAGGAATGACGATATTATTCTTCCATGCATACCATCGTCCTTTTACTTATTACGAGATATTTCTTGTTCATAATTATCACATACAATAGCAGCACAGTTGAGTAGTATATGTACACATTTCTCGGGATTTTCTTGGCTTCTGATTGGACGACAGGTCTTGTGACATCGCAGCCCAGAAGGGCTGTCATTGACTGTTACCCTCTCTTGCCTCCTAACGGTAGTCTATTAGAAATTGCTTTTGCAGACTTAACCGAAGGTTATTCGGGAATTTTCGTAGATGCCGAAGTCTAGGTTTGATTTATATTTTAATGACTGAATTAATTGAATAAATCGAAGATTTCTTATATTCACCGCCTTACTGCCGCGATTTGCCGTCGTTGCTCGCCATCGCCATCACCGTGAAACCCGGAATGAAGCGTCGATCGCGAAAGCTCGTAGAGCGCGAAGTGATAGATTAAATTTCATTTTTTTGAATTTTCTTTTTTACAGTGTATCGGACAATAATTTTTATTAACAAATATTTAAAGATTCATCACTTAAGTTAAACTTATTTATTTCTTGCATATTGGAAGTTGCAATTCTTTTGAGAACTGAGACATATGCACTACTTCGCTGTTTGTCTGAGATTGCCAGGTCTTTGACTGTGGATTATTTTGCTCTACCGATATTAGCATTAATCAATAGAGACACTTTCTTTAACTGAAGCTTGAGAGATTGTAATTAGCTAAGATATTTGTGCGTTATTATTATAGCGAATAGAAAGAGCTGTTTTAAACAGATGCTTCTGGAAATTTTTTATTCTCCATCTGTGCATAGATCACAGGCAGGTGGAAAACGATATTTTCGTTTATAGCTTCTTTGTACTGAATCCCTTTATAGCCGCCATGTAATAAGACATATTGGCGACAGGAACAGAACCTCTTATGATTTTTCTCTTGAAGCGAAATCCTGACCCTTTTTCATTGTATACACCCGTTTTGAGAAGGACTTGTACCTGAATAGTGCAATAAACCAGAGGGTTATTGTGAACCAGCCGTAATTGTGTTACTGCAAATACTTCATTGTGAGAAGACATTGAAAATATATTTATGTCCCTGTATTGTCGGCATTCCTAGCATTTAGGATATTTTGGAATTATGCTTGTTATACTCACAATGTGGTTAGATTGATCTTTCTTTGTCATTTGTTTTGCTTTTAAGTTTTATAACGGAACCTCAATTATATGATTGTCTGAGGCGCTTTAGGGACTCAGAGAAGAGGTTTTAATATTAACTTGACCATCTTACTGTATTTTGTTACTTCTGCGACAGATAATTCTAAAGAATGATAAATAGCAAATATGCGGTACACCTAGGTCAGAAACAGAAATAATTAGTGGTGAACGTGAATTGAAGAAAATATTTTAAAAAAATACATTGAATTGACTTGGTTAGACTTATGGTGCGATTTACAACGGAACAATTTTTGGCGGAACCCTTGAAGAAGAAATAAAATAATGGAGATGGGTTTATTACCTTGAGGAAGAAAAGACGTAGTTGAAACTTTTCAGTAATATCCTTAATTAAAGATGTCGTGGAGAGTTCTCGAACAATTTAAAATTGAAAAGGAAGATTTCCAGAAAGCTTCTTTTAGGTTGATGAAGAAAAAGAATGTTCTAGACAATTTACACTTGTATAAATATTCAAAAGTGAGGCCTGTGGATTTATTGTTTATTTAGTTTCGTTTTGGAATTGTATAGACGAATTGTTCTTGTGCGATTTTGTACTGTGCTCTGCAAGTTGAATCTATATGATTGAAGAAGAAGTAAGTAATCTTATTCATTTTCTATTTATTGATTTTTTAAAAAATAGATACTATGATCTAGTTAAAATCACGAACATTCATGCCTCAGCAGGGAATCGAACACAGTACGTTCGACTAGAAATATTTTCTGTTAACATTTACTTCTACTTTAACTGTAGACCTAAATTTTTTTTTGTATTGACGTGTGACAATTTACTATTACCCATTTCTGTGCTGGGAGTTGATCCCAGGATTACTGTTACTTGTATTAGTCAGCAATTATACACAGAAAATCTTTGGAATTAAATATAGTTTGAGCGGGCTACACATAATTTTGACTTATGCTATGAAATGAGGTGTGGTCGATGTTGACTTTATGAAATATAATTGACATTAGACCGAAACTAAGGAGATTTGAGTCGGAGTACTATGAAAAATTAATACATAGATGGCTCCATTTTGTAGCCTTGAAATTGAAAATTTCGGCAGACGTTCCTGGACAAGATTGGAAGCGATGAATTTATAGTTAGAAATTGTAATTTTAAGAGAAAGGGTGAAATATACTTCTTGTATATTTGTTGCTAAACCTTTCCGAACGCTTGTTTTTTTAAGAGAATGGGAACATATTGAAGCCATTATTAAATAGGAGCACTTTGATTTTAAAATATTAAATTAGTTTTACTAGTACTAGGCTGTGTTATACGCAAGAATTATCAATTTATGATAGACCCCCAAACTGAAAATAAGCGCAGAATCAATTACTCCGCAATTATTTTATTGAACCCGTTAGTAGATTACAATTTTGAATACAATGTTCTTATGTAATATTTATGTAAGTTAGAAATAAGACTCATATGTAAATACTAACACTATGATTTTATATTTTCAGATTATTATTGATCGACTCATTGGAAGTCACCAGTTAGAACGATCAGCTGTGAAATTAGGTGACTTTCTTAATTAAATATCTTTGGATTTTAAATTTACTTTTAGGCACAGTCCGGATTTATTATTCCACATTTACGGCTACGCAATCGTTGTTTACTATTTTAAGTAGAAATGAAACTTGGCAATGGCGGTGTAGGAACTTGGCTAGTAAGGATCATTATGTTTCGGTCTATTTCGTAAATAAAATTTGATTTGAGAATGCTGTGCAGGATCTCTAAACTAAAAAATCGTAGGGTTCACCTAAAAATAGAATAGACTAGGCCAATAAAAATTTGAATCATAACTTGCTAGAGAAATATTGTTTATTTATGGCCTTTAGAGAACTTTGGCTCAGTCCGAAAGGCTGAATATTGTTTATTAGTACTCAAACGAAGAAAGTGGAAGAACACCTAATGATTGTGCATTAGAAAGCATATATAGTATAAGGTAAGAGCGAAGCGAGGAACCAAAGCACGAGAGGACGCCTATATGAAGCGAAAAATATATTTTGTTTGAAATTATCGCTAGAATATACACTTTTAGATAGCATTCATAAAGCTTACACACTTGTTGTCAGTTACCTACCAGACTGAAATATTTTACTTAACTTATACGCTTTTGGGAAGAAGTATATTTCTTAAGAACTTTAAAGAAACTTTGGCTGCTGTTCCCAGACGCCGAAATATTTTTACTGTATCAGTGGATTTACTTCATTTCGTATGTCTTTAATCTAACTTTGGCTGAAACAGAAATATAAACAAATGTATAAAGAAGTGTTCCTTACGTCTTTCTTTGAAACACTTTGTATGTACTTCCATTATTTAAAACCAGTCCACTTTGTGTAATTTCTGTACTGCAGGCGATTCAAGAGAACAATTTAAGGCCTTTAGGCAACTTTGACTTAGGCCGGATCATGTTCAGAGGTCGACGAGATAATACTTCACAATTATGACATATATTTGGCATATATTTGTGCCATTGAATATATGAGAAAGTATCATTGGAAGTAGGCTTTGTAGAAACTTGGCAGGTGCGACACAACGTTTTTCCTGTTTTGCACCTGTGGTGCTCGGGAAGGGGAAACATGTTGTTTCCTGACGGAAATGATTGAAATAGTGAGATGGAAGCTAATTTCATAATCCGAGGCGGGAATTAAAGCCTGAAGTTATTGGTCTCAGGTGGAACGAATACCAAACCTAACTTGCATATACTTTATTTTGTACGTACAGTTGAGATAAAATCAGTAATTAGAAATATTTATGCCAAAGGCGGGATTCGAACCCGGAACCTTACCAGGAATCATAAAAACCTAACTTCCATAAACATTATTTTATATGGAAATCCAAAAATAGAAATAATCATGTCCCACCCGGGATTTGAAGTCATAACTTTTACTTGCTGCTTTAGCACTGATTGGGTAGCAGATCAACATGCAACGAGAGTAAAAGCAAGATACATATGCAGTTTTAAGCCGATAATAATAATAATGATAATAATAAATTACTAAAATAACACCTAAACATCCACAAATAACAATGCCACAAATCAAAGACATATGACCAAGCGTCATCAGCTTGTTAAGCCATTTGCTTGTTAGTTTGCTGATTGCTTATCCGTTTATGGAACGGCTACCACCGGCAGTTTCATGCCAACCGACAACGACTTTTTTGTATCTGACAGAAATGACCTAAACAACAATGATAGTTGTAAACCAAGGCGACCTTGGCTGATAGCCTTAAAATAACAGGACACGTAAAGGGGATGTGGACACCCTCGCAGTATGACCTGAGAAGACTTGGATTATATGTGAACTAATGTTGATCAGATTATGTGCGAGTGCAAAAGTTTATGCATCAGCCTACAATTTTTAAATGCTAACAGATGCAAGTCCTCCTTGTCAATTGTAAATATTGACAAAATCTCTGAAGATACAACTTAGTATTACTATAAAACAAATCAGATGGTTAGTTTCGCATATTTCAACGAATCAATTCAGTTCTTTTTTGAAAATTTAATTTTACTTTACGAGTTGCAACTTTTCTGCAAGTTTGTGACAAATGAATAAGTTTCAGAAAAAACTTCTATGTATACACTCTCATATCATGATGAGGACGAGAGATATTAGTCTTTCTAGGCTTGGAAGAATAAGATTTTTCATTAACAATTGAAAGAGTGAAAAGTAACTATATATGGGTTACGTTCTAAGAAGACATTTTTTCAAGATATAATAATTGGTACTTTTATTTAATGTATTACTAATTAAAACTTCTCCTAGAGAAAGAACTTCGTTTATTGATCACATTTTAATCAGCTAGAGCTGTAAACTGTATTTGCTACTACAGAATAGTTCCCGCATTACATTACAATCCTTGATGAATAGTCTTTTGTAGAGTAAGGAATCAAATCCAACGCGCCAGCTATTAAACGTAGGCCTTTAAATAAGTTTGACTGCAAAACGTCTGAGTTCAACACATACGGCTTTAAGTGTAATTTTTCGCTTGGACTCAAAATTTCACTATCATTGTGAAGAAGGAATTTAAATAAGAGAAGAAGAGGTAACCCTTCAATAATTTGAACGTATTTGAATTGTTTAATAGGCGCCACGCAGTATTTTTCATGTGGGAGGACGGAGGGTTAACGATGTAAGTCATCAACGTCATCTTTGTATGCAAATTATGTATTGATTTATATAAGAGTTGAATTACTCGTCTTATATTTCTTAAAAGTGGAAGTTTCAAGTTCAGTTTTCAAATAGTTTGTCTTCGAGAACGTTTATTGTATTGAAAATGTTAAAATTTCTTCAAATATATATTAACACGATCATATTCAGTCATTTTGTAGTTGTTCATGGTCCTTTCTTTTCACTTCTATAGGTATACTGCTAAACTCATTCCTGTAGCTTGTGAAAAAGAAATTTTGTTTGTTTGAACGAAATTCAAAATAGTAAAGTTGCTTTTTAACGCCCTTTCTACGAATACAATATAGTAGATTTGTCATCTAATCATGTGGTTGACCAGTTCAATCTTTGCCATAGTCTTGATTACATTTTCTTTTTTGTTTGTGCATACGTTTATTCAGTTCTTTGTCTCTCTCTTTATTATTCCTTGTTCTTAAATAACTCTTATCCTTTAACTTCCTTGTGCATTCAACGTTCAACTTTCAAATACATATATAAACCAGTTTTAAGACCCAGTGAATATAAACATTAGGATTCATACATTTTACTAAAATTTGTGCACCATGCTTTTTACTTATGGGACTCTGCAAGGTATAACACATTTGTATATCAGCCTTATTAAATGTATAAAGAGTGGGTGAACGGCAAAGGCAACTTTGTAGCTAAGTTGCACTAAGAAAATTAATCAGAGAAAGCAGAGACAAACATATACAGTGAGAAAGCGAGAAGGTCATTTCAAGGATAGAAACTAAATTAAAAATTAATAAGAACGAATTTTCCTCTAAGAGCCTTCAATATTAATGAGTAGGATTTACTCAGCTTATTTGAAAAATGTAGATAAGTTATGAACAGGTACATTATAAAATAAGATTGCAAAGGCAACTTTGTTTAATCTCGCTTTTAGAACTTGAAATATTTTAGGAAAAATTATAACTGTAATATAATTTAAACTTTTAGTTATTAAAATTTATCAGAGGCGATAAGGAGTACTGCTACAATTGGGTACACTGAGTTTGACCTTATACATTTCAGCGGAACATTAAAGGATGCAAAACCGTGCGGCGTTACACTGACCGGAACGCCATTTTGCATCAGCCGCGGGACACTGATGCACTTGCACACTGAACGCTGTGACCTTGCGCAACGCGTGATATAAGTGCAATGCTATCAGAAATTTACTTTCTTTTATCAGCAAATAGTTTGGCCATATAGTTCGGGAAATTGTGAAAGTTTAAATTAGTTTTAAGAATGTAGTATTACTATACCTCGATTAATATTAGTCTATTGTATATGAAATAGTCACCATCTGCAGGAGGTAAATCAAAGAGAATATAAAAACTTGTGTAATATTTTCGTATAAATCACATAATTTAAATAAACTAAAACTACTTCATTTTCTAGGATCATAAAACCTGTAAAAGATAAAATAATTAGACATGCGCAAACTTTAAAATTTAGGAATATAAAAGTGCATTTATGAAATATAATTATCTCCTAAAATGTCAGGTCATAGTACTATATATGTGCAATAACCGTATTTTCTAAGTAGAATATGTTAAGCATTTTAGTATTTCTCGTGTATTGTACTGATAGATCAGCTACGTTCATATTTTATCACATATAATTATAGGAAATTTTCTTAAAACCTCCAATATAAAATTATTTTTAGAATATTCCGGAAGAAGTTCATTCTTTAAACTATATATTCTATATGATTACCTGAATTTCAGTTATAATATTATTTTTCTGGATTCAGCAAAGATTAAGTCTTTTGATATTCACTTTCTTTTTATTTCAATTTGTAAGGATATACTAAACTTTTATGTATAAAAAAGTATACATAGATAGTATTTTTAACGATCTTCAACTTTCTTCAAACAAGCATATAAGTTTTAAATGTTCATACTTTCAATCACTAGGAGGCATAGACTTAATATCTTTTTGAATTACCTTGTCTCTCACAAATAATTCTTGATGTATAAGTAATCACCACAAAAAATATCAATGTTAACAAAATATTGATCTCTCGAAATATAGCTATGGAAAATTCGAAAAAATAAAAGGATGAATAATCAGTTCCATGTACGTCCTGTGACAGCATATTCTTCATCGACTGAACTAATAACACAATCATGACACAGATCATTACGAAAATTATAAAAACAATGATGACAGATTAATTATACGTTTTTGTTTCCCAAATTTCAATGGCTTCAAGAATTATATTTTTTGCACAAAATGACATGAGTTTTAACTGTTAGAAAAAAATACTTTTACACCTAAGGAGGATGCACTCGTAGGACCACGCAAAGGTGCACTTCCAATAGTCCAAAATATTAACCATTGTTTCCATAGAGAAATCGTTCTGCAACATTAAATACACAAAAATATACATGATAAAAATGAATAAATTATTTAAAACGAATTCACATAAATATATACAACACTAAACACAATAATTTCAGATACCACATTACGAATAAATATAAATGGTTATAAATGAAGAAAGAATGAAAAGGAAAAAAAGAAATAAAATAAAATTAGAGATTTCGGGCTTTCTGTATGGGGCTTTCTGTATTAGTTTAGCTTTTAGCTGGCCAGCTAGCAATGGGGGGGGGTTGTAAGAAGAAAAGCAGGGTAAGTCAAAATGATGGACCCGATTTCATAAATTTATTTTGTGAAATATAATGAACATATCTTAATGTGAGCTACGCGCAAGGAAAGGCAAAAGTTCAAAGTTTAGTTGAGTTTAGTTTATGTTCCGCGTGGTTGCATTGTCTACCGCTACGCGGCGCTGGAAGCAGTTAACGAAAATGGCGCTGACTGGAGAGCAGAAATCGTTCTGTGTGCTGGATTACCATGTAAACAACTCTGTGATGAGTGTTCAACGGCATTTCCGTACCAAGTATGGCAGAGACCCACCTACTGGAAAAACCATTCGTACGTGGTATGAAAAATTCAGAGATACGGGCTGCATCTGTAAGCGAAAATCGACTGGCCGTCCTTCAGCTGAGGAAGAGACAGTGGAACGTGTTCG
>JAGDQP010024435.1:0-10774 GCA_022664845.1 Lepisma saccharinum | reverse complement strand
GTGACACACTACACAAGGTTTGGCAGGAGATAGACTATTGGCTTGATGTGTGTCGTGTTACGCGAGGTGCTCACATAGAGCACTTGTGATGTGACTGAAAAAAACTTTGAGAGTTACCCTTCTTACCACATGTATTACATTCAGATATGTTCATTATATTTCACAAAATAAATTTATGAAATCGGGTACATCATTTTGACTTACCCTGTATTTAAATACACTTAAAAATTAAACATAATACGTGCAAATAGTATTCAAATTTCCTTGTCACCCTGAAACCTTCCTCATTAAAACCACTGAGCTCATTATATCCAGTACAGGGTGATTGAAAACTTAATCTCCATTATTTACATTTAGAACTCTCGACAATACCATTCAAGGATCATAACAATATATGCATAAAGTTAGTAGGTTTAAGCACTGCGTTCCAAGTATGATAATTCAAAAATTCACTACGTTCAACTTCCTTCAAGTCCCAACTGAGACAAGAATGCGCTAACTGGTTAGGGATATTGTGGAAACAGGAACCACAGATTAAAGGCGTAATAACACAATTAAAATTGTCTATGGCTTCCCAAATACTAAGCTTTTCAATAGCATTAATATCGCACTGACAAGATGGAATATTAGGTTTTTCATCACTTCTAAAATAAACAGTTTCAACAGCATGATGGTTTAATTCGGAAGAATTTTTTAAAGTTAGTGAAGATTCAGTCTGGAAATCACTATCAAAGAAAACAAAATTTGATTCACTAAAATTTTTCTGCACTATGTAAATCACTTTCAGCAGTATTTGCAAAAACAAAGTTTGATTCACTCAGGGAACCACTGTTCACTGTCATCGAAGATTCAATAAGACAATCAATACTAGTCACTAACATAGGACTAGGAGACCTATTTTCAACATGCACCAAAGTTAAGGCGGCACGTTCGGCTTCCTCCACAGCACAAACAAAACTGTGTGATGAGCAACTCTCATCTGTAACAGGTGCGATGCTCTTCCCTATTACTTTGTATATAATTTCAAATAATCTATGTTTTTTTTATTAATATTGTTTTTTATGTATATTAGTGTATAACTTGTGTGTGTTAAATGGTAAGATCTGGCCAGATCGAATTAATTAGCGTAAGGAAGGTTAATGTAGTGTATATTATGTAATCTGTATTATCTTGTAATCGTTTTGTATATTTTCCAATGTAATCATATAGAGGATTTTCTTTTTAGTTTAGCAGCACGAAAACGTATATCTTGAACGATTCTGTGTACAGAAGCAGCTTAATTCTGGAGCTAGCTACAGTAGAGGAGTTTTCCTCCAATCAGGGCTCTTCTTTTAAACTTCTGAGAGCCACTTGCGTAAGCAGCCATCGTTTTTGGTTTGGGTGGTCGCCACCTATTTAAGCGTGCTGCCGCGCCAACTGACCACTGTTTAACCTCGTCAGACTTACCATTTACTTCGAAGCAACATGCAGCAGCAATGAGCGGCTTGGTAAGCCAAAAGGTTCCTTTCAGGAGCTCTTATTTTTAACTTTTCATTTAAGAGAGCAAAGTTATCAGAAAGTACACGGAATACGTCAGTACTCTTGAATTAATATTTTATCTCCTTGGAGAGAAAGCAACAGCGGTTGCATTTGCTAAGTCTCCGTGTTTCCATTCAGGGGCGCAGCAAGTAATTAATTAAACTCAAGCTTTTGTTTATGCCGTATATTACTGTCTTAGCGACAGCGGGCTTGCCTTTCATACTCGTAACTCTGTGTCTCTGCGACAGATTCTTCCAAGAGTATTCTTTTTTATGTGTGCTTTTTCAATGTCCCCAAATTCTGTATGTGAGAGTGAGTGTAAAGAATGGCTAGGCTAATTCGGGAAGTCACAGATTGCAGGAGGACAGTTCCCGTCGAACCCTATTTTAATGTTAGTGTCTATCCTTGCTTTGCGCGGGAAGACAGTTTTTGATGATTGCTTTAAATTTCTTTTTACTCTTTAAGAAACCATTTTTTGAGCCAATTAAATTTTGTTCCAATTAGCTAAATCGGTCCCATCAGAGCGACCACTGCATCTAAGCGCAAGGCTGAGTTTTCTTTAAGGTGCAGCAGACTTGTTATTAGGGTAACTGCTAGGCCGTGTTATAATTCAGGTGAAGTCTGAAAACGCGACCTTTTTTCTCGCATGTCATATTGGCTCTTTTACGAAATGTTCTTTTATTGATTAAATTTGGCCTTAGAGAGTGAACAGTATGAGTGGGCTGAACTGTGTGACTCCCTGACATATTTTCATTAGAGTTATCTTTGATCACATTAGAGAAAGTGGGGGAAGAAATAGTCACCACCAACATCATCATTAGAGGAAACAGTCTAAGAATCAGAAATATTGAAATAAACAGATAAAATTCTGCTTGTGGAATTTCTGCCAAATCCTGTCTGCACTAAAGGTTCGGGGAGACGAATTACGTTCTCTCGATTTGTCGCAAGGTAATATTGTTTTTGTTGTGGCTTATATTATATTTTTCCTGCGAGCTAGGTATTTTTATAAGTCTAATTTTTGTTGTGTAAGTTTTATTCTCTTTCCTTAGTGAAGGAGTGGCTCTCCGGGCAACTAAGTAGTTTAATTCTTTTTTGTGTGTTTTTATGTTTCTTTAATAACCACACCGAGCAGATTCCTAGAAGATAACCTTGCAACACATCACACCAGAATAAGCTTTGCGAAGACATGATAAACTGAGACTGAATTACCTGCTGCTGTTATAAGTCTATTCCTGTAGCTGCCGATGGGAACCAATCACCTTCTTACTTTTCATTGTCCAAAGGAGGGGCACTTTCGCTTTTAGATGTGGGGTGAAAGTATAAGTCACATCATGAGCTTCACCTTTAGATTTCGATAATAAGAAGACAGTGCCTTCCGCTGTTTTCTCTGTAATAATAAATCTGTCCTTTAATGGACCACATTAAGCTTCGGTAACTCATCTTGAACTGCCAGTAAAATGAAAATACAACTTTCACAAGAATTTTCACAAGAAAATATTATAGGTGTTAATTATAATATTTCTAGTCACGCGCACCAAATAGTGCTAGTTGACTTAAGACCGCAGAAATTGACCGGAAAAGATGTTGTAGATAGCCTTGAAAGGGCTGGTAATACTTTATGGTTAGTTCTTCACGAAGATCCATTATTTTGTTTCCCAATAGAAAACGAAGTCCATATTCAAACTTTGCTTTTAAATGATTAGATCCAGGATGAATATTTACATAAGAATCAAATATCTAATCTACGTTCTGTGCCATGGTTACAGCAAGGCTAAAGGTTTAATTTTAAGTAAGTCAGTGAACATCAGTGAACTTCCTCCTCCCAGCATCAGGGTTTATGCGAAACAAAAAATCCTATTGTTCCAGCGAGCATCAAGGAGGGATGTGAAACAACATAAAAACATGTTTTCCGAACACCTACGGTGCAAGACAACGAAAATTCTTCAAGCATGAAAAGATAAGGGGAAAAATACAATACTGAAATATCAGTTATGGTCCACTCAAAATTTAAAAAAAAAAAATGAAGATAGCTTAACGCAAATGGTAAGTATTGCGCTCATATAAACATTTAAGTATTTATATGTTTCGTGTAAACAGAAACACTTTTATCAGTTCACTTATTTAAAGTTCTTAAAAGTAAAGTCAAATTATATTTCATCCATTCTAAAAGTAAATTGCGAGGAAATTCTTTAAAAAATTCAACATTATCAAAATGCAAATAATTTCGAAGATAAATATGAAAAAATCACAATATTCATTATCAATCCACATGTACCTCTCCTCATAATCTGGTTCTATAATAACGTCATTCTCAATTAATTTTCTTTACATCATCTACTCTTAATATTTTCTTAAATATTAAGAAAAAATATTTAAAAATTTCAACACTATCAAAATGTTCATGTTTCGAAAGATACACATGATAAATATGAAAATAATTCACACCGTCCATTATCAGTGTATATGTGCGTCTCCTCTAAACCCTTTCTTTATCTACTGATCGTGTAACACAACAACGTATCTGGCGATTGCGTACATTATAGAAACATTCAGCACACAATAAGGGACAATTGCTTTTGTTTCCAATTTTCAATAGCTGCAAAAATACACTGATCATCAATCGTGTAATTCACACATTCGCATGAATTTTCAGTTCCACTAGAACACATAGTGGTAGATGAAACTTCACTTCTCTGTACAACACTTTCATTTTCCTCAGCATTAGAAGCACAATTTTCTTCATCGCTGTCTGAATTAAATTCAACTTCAGCTTGAGGTAGATGCAGTACGTAAAATACAATAAGATAAGTCTCCATTCCCCGCCGACGGTCCACCTCCTTCATCCATACTCTGATCTTCGTAAAAATGCATGATACTTTTACTAGTGTCTAATATCATAGTTATATCACAACTGCGCATATTTTTTTAAGTAAATCAATTTTACACATTATGACCTATATTCTAAGTAACAAGATTCAACTGGTTCTGTAACCATCTGCACAGTCAAATTCCAGCAAGGATTAGGGAAGGATGCAAGACTACAATAAACCACGTTCGCAAGCATAACAATGGCATCAACAACTTGTTGTATCTTACTCCGCGTCGACCCATTGTCCATTTCAAAGAAAGAGAATTCCTGTGAACACCTGCTTTTAATTACACGTGTGCAAAAACAATTCCAGGAAAAGTCTTTGTGTAAAATATCTTGTCCACACACGATCCGTGAGCAGAAAACAATATGTTCTATCTTGTCTAGAGCATGAAAAGATCGAAACGATAAAAATATTACTAAAGTAATAAATATATCATTCAACTGGCGCCGCTGTCAATTAAGCGGTAGACATAAAGAAAAGCAATACATACCTCGTTTCTAAGCTTAACAAAGCAGCAAAGAAACATAAACGAACACGTGCTTTTAAAAAACTACCTGCACACTCGAATTCCAAGGATAGTTGGTGCATGTGGTAGCACGCCTCGTCACCACCTGTTATGCGGCAAATATCAGAACAACTTGTTCTTTCTTGCTATGCGTCGACTCATTTTAAACAATCAACTCCGCGCACTCGAAGTTTGTTACCCCCAAAACGTCGAAAGATCTAACATGACAAAATTAGTTTTGTAAGTGGTCTTCGTTAGTAAAGTTAACGGAAAATCTGTGCTAACGGCGAATGTATAATCATTCTCCGTCAAAATAAAATGATGATTCCCACCCAAAAAATAAATCTAATTCCTTAACAATATGCTATAATAAATATAATCTATCATATCGCGTTCTACAGCTTTTGCAAGCTACAGCGTTGGTGAGCGACGACGGCGGTTTCATACCAGGGTGTTGGCGACAACATGGCGGTAAATATCAGAAATCTTCGATTTATTCTATAATTAATAAAATCAATTTAATTAAAATCACAATCAAACCTAGGCTTCAGCATCTACGAACAATCCGTGCTTAACATTCCTTTAAATCTGCAAAAACAATTTCTAACAGACTTCCGTTAGGAGACAAGGGAGGGTAACAGCCAATGACAGTCCTTCTAGGCTGCGATGGCACAAACCTCGCGTTCAATCAAAATCCGAGAAAATCCCTAGAAATGTGTAAACATACTACTCAGTTGAGGAAGAAATATTTGCATTTGTTTTTACTGACTTTTACAGACTTATGGTATTTAGGCAACTAAGGCTCAGGTCGATATAAGAGAGAGGAAAGGATTCGGGGAGGTGTTGTCCATTGTCTATAAACTCAGTAAGGTTAGTCGGCCTCTGGGATCGAATCCATGACCTCCCGAATGCTACTTCAACGCTCTACAACTGAGTTACGGCGACTCGGTACAGGCCGTCTATATTCTTGGTATGGCTGTTAGCGTGATCAGTTTTTTTAAAACAGCAATATAATTTATTGTTTGCAAGTTAAGTAATGACGAAAAGGCTAATGGAAAGTTCATTGACAGGAAAGACTTTCTATTACAGTCAAGAGGAAAGTTCTAATGACTATATCGTTTTCTCGATTGCTAGTCTTGTTTATTCAGTGTGATTTCCATGTTATAATCTACGTATCACGAGAAAACTCGGGTTCAGACGCACATACTTTTTACGCTACATGCTTTTGCATCTGTTTATAATTTAGTTTTTTTTTTTTCATGCATACTTACAAAAACGAGCATTTGCCTTATCATGAATTAATCCAGAATTATCACTCTTGTTATACGAAAAGCGAATTTACTCAGGTTAATTTAAACTTCTTTTTTACTTCATTCTATTCTCTTCCCCCCCTCCCAAAAAAATGACGGATTTCAGGAAAGGTCACATGTATTCGCTTCATGATAAACCAAATCATTAATAAAACTTTTTGTTTTTGCAACGATATCTATAAAACCGACGGTATTTGAAACAGGATTGCGACATAGCAGTACATTCGGGTAACCTCTTTTGCGTTAGGAAAGGTGCTCTTTCTTATCTGTTCTACGGGATTTTCTATTACACCTGCTCGAACACCAGTAGCACATATACGTTGAAAGTACGTGGATAAGACGTTAGTACCGAAACTTTATTTTAACGTTGTAAATGTACCGAAACGTCCGCCTGTTCAACGGTTATTCGACGTTGAATAATGGTTGAGAAGGAACAGGTTGAAATCAAGAAGCGGACGATAAAGAAACGGGTTCAGTTGACCAAAACAGAGCATGGATGCTGTCTTTTGTTATACACATTCTGTTGCTTTCATCACGATATACAGTATTAATTTTCCAACAGTAAATTAGCCAACCGTTCGCTGCAGGGCTTAAAGCTCGAACGTTCCGCATTCGTCGTTGGTAGCTCGTCGCCTTGTCCCCTCATCCACGGATCCACCTTGAACGTCACTACTCTTTGACTTTATTTCTAATAACGGGCAGTCTAGAATGCAGTCACCACAAATCCAGACGTGTCGTTCCACCACCATGTAAGAATAAGAATAAAGAATACTTTTATTCTTTATTTGTTATGTGCATTTTTCATTCTTTAACACTTTGACCATCGCTGTACAATTAAATTTGTATTTTTCAAGAAGTGTAATATTCCGCCTTAAAAAGAAAGGCATATGAAGCGAAATGTATGTCATAGTTGAAAATGCTTCACAACAACGCCCTATTAACGAAATTAAATGTTCGTTAGAATATAGTTTAAAATTCAATCTGTTTTGAACATGCAAATGACAACACGAGAAACGTAGTTAATTTTATACTATCTACTTTTTAGTACAATTTTTATGCAATTAATTTGAAAAGATCATCTAGAGTACAGCTAATAAAAACACGTCACATTAACGTCCCATCAACGCAATCAAATTTTTGTTGGAATATAGATTGAAATTCAACGTGTTTTCAACATGAAAAAGAGGACACAAAATAACAGTTAATGGTGTTCAATTAGCTTCTAATTACAAATTTTATTCCATTAAATTAGAAAGAATCCTATGAAGCGAAATTTATACGATAGTTGAAATAACAGTTGAATATACGTTGAACTAACATCTTGCCAACAATATCAAGTTTTAGTTGAAATATGGTTTAAAATTAAACGTACTTTTTTTCAACCGATAACGGTTAATCAACAAAATAGGCAAAAATATCCACGTTCAAAACATATATGTGTGCTACCTTTCGTCCTAGAGGTGTTAGGAAGTCCGTAAGTCAATTTCGGAATTCAAAACTCATGAGGTACTGGAATTTCCTGGAATTTCTATATCCCAGAATTTCCACTTTCCCAAATTCGGTCGTTACGGAATTACGACTTTCTGAAGTTACGTTTTTCTAGAATACTGTTTTTCCGCCAACATGTTATTAGGCCCTATTATTACCCCTCGGCTCTATCCTTCTAAACATTTATTGGCCTTTGCCATATTGTTGTTGTAATTATACAAATCAAGAATTCTTCGGTAAGTTGTGACATCGTTGTAATATTGAAATCGCCGGCCGGGTGGCCGAGTAGCCATGGGCAAGAAGGTCCCGACAGAGGCATGGGTGTGGATTTTAACAGCTATCTATCTAACATGGCGGTATCTATCCCGTATATGTTCTGGGTGAAACGTTGTACCTTGTAAGTCATTGACCTTCAGAACCAAGATGGCTAAACTAGACTGACAACATGCTGTTGCTGCAAACCGCAAAAACTCTTAATCATGTAGTACTTTACCGTCAAATACGAATTTAGTGTAAGGTGAAAAAAATTATGAAGGAAAAATATAAGACTTATCTCAGTTAATTCGTCGTACAATGTGTAAAAAGAAATACACACGCACACGAGCACTTCACTTTTCTTCTCACGTCTATTGCGCTCCTGTGTTTCGCATTTGACCGCACTCTGTGAACAATTCCCAAAACTATCCGCGCAGTCTATCCCGTATGCGGCGACTCTCCCGGAATTACCTTACGTGAGTCATATCAAAAAATGAACATCGCTAATGTTGATTGACTATCGTTGTTCATACGCACGGAATTCAAAGAATGGAATTCCGCTCGATTTAAGCGGAATGTTTCATCTTTTGACAGCGGAAAGAGGGACCACTCTTTTTACAGTGAATTTTCCGCATTAGAGAAAAGATGAAAAATTTCCACTTTAGAAAAATGATGGGGTCTATGGTACTCTATTTCGATGGGAACGTAGGCATATTTTTATGGTGAATTCCCATCTATTCAGATAAAGTTTTCATTTTTTTTAACACGAAACCGACATAATAAAATGTTGTAAAAGTAAACAGAGCAAAAAAGAGTTTTTCATAAGTAGTAAGGAAGAAAAGTAATTTTGAATTTTATTTATGGCCTTTAGGCATCTAAGGTTCAGGCCGGAATAGGGAAGGATTTGAGAAGGTGTCGGCCAGGGCGTATGTTGAAGGTGCCGTCCCGGATTTGCCTGGTGTGACTGAGGGGGAAAAACCTGGAAAAACCTCAGTCAGGATGGTCGGCCGTTGGGATCGAACCCACGACCTCCCGAATGCTACGCCAACGCTCTACCACTGAGCTACGGCGACTCGGTGGAAGAAAAGTAATGTACTTATATGAATGAAAAAAGAGTTAAAGAAAACTTAGTCTCGGAGAGATTTGAACCCGATTCCTTCCGGTCATGTATCTAACGCCTTATACTCTCAGACAGCTGACCAACTGTTAGTGAGTGCCTCCGAATTGTTTCTTTCGTCTCGTCAGGTACTTGAGATTTCTTGTACTTGTCTTACTTCTGACGTCTTCTGGTTCATTTTTGTCGCTAAAAAAAAGTTGTCAGGTTTTCTGTTGTTATTTCTATTTAAAAGCTACGCGATAAATTTCACAGCATAGCTTCGTCTCTCGATAACATTCGCAGTAACAAATGGCGGATAACACACTTGGCTATTAGTCATCATTCATTGTGAATCACTCTAAACAAACAGAAAAAAAACATTCTGAAAAGTTGCGAAATCGCTCTTTTAAGTTTGAAGAATAAATTACATCAAAAATCATCGGAATTCCATCTATAAAGAGCACAAAGAGCGTTTCGTTCAAAATCACTCTTTTCAATTGAAAATTTCGCTCTAAGAGAGTAGTCCCTGTTTCCGCTATAAGAAAATTGAATATTTCGCTGTTTTGGTTTAGTGTGTACTACTATTACTCCTATTACAAGATAGAAAGTAATGAAAACAGCTGTTAAAAGTGGGGCGTATTGTAACTGTGCTTGGTAACACTGAGCACTACGTAAATCAACCGCCTTTTGTTTGTTACAGGTAGGATGACCTATGCACTAATAGTAGAGTGAGGTAGTGTGGCTGTGGACGCTGTACAGGTGTGCTGAGTGATCAGTATGTCCGACTTGACAGAATTTAAAATAGATCTAATTGTAGGTGTCCATCTAGCTGAGTATCTTGGAGCAAACAGCAACGTTATGCGGTTTGATCTCGTAAGGAAAGTGCACGGTAAAACAGGGTCGGCAAAGCACAATAGTGGTCGAAACATGAATTTGCAGGATAGTGACCGCCGGCCCTTGAAGCGGATCGTGTCGCTACAGAATAAAACAACGACCGAGAAAGGGACTATAGAATTTATCTGTACGTAAACACGCCAGTATCACTCAAAACAGTGATTTGGGAACAAGGGCGCAGATACCTCCCCGCGCCCTCCAAAGTTGAAGTGGGCCCTTCTCCTATTTATACAGTATATGGTCATTCGTTAACCCTTTCTACTAAGCTTATCTCCCTTTGGCAAATCTATTTCATTGATAAATTCCTCCCTGAAACTTGTCTTTTACAGTACTTATATAAATTACACCACGTATATAATACCCTTTCCTGGCTAAAGGAGTTAATTCGTGCATTGCTTTTGTGTTTCTGGCTTTCTGGAGTTCATCCATAAAGATAATTTTGTAAAAAAAAAGAAAGAAAAAATTAAAACTTATTTTCTGTCGTTTATCCCTCGGAACGCCAAGAACGGGTCAAAAATGACCCATACAGTCAAATTATTATTTTTTGTCCATTAGTCATTAAATAGAAGAGTGAAATTCTGTGTATTCTTCAAGAACGTATCCAAAAATCTTATGGTAGAAAATGACGTCGTTAAACCCATGTATTTATTGCGTAATTTAAGAAAATCAAGCATGAGTCAATTTGACCCAATCTTGGCGTTTTGTGTAACTATTTTTAAATGTCATTTTATATTAAAATAACAAGTTGTTGTCGGTTCTAATTATCACACGTCCCTTTCCAAACGACCTACACTTTATAATTTCTCAATCAAGGAGCGAAGAAACATGGACGATG
>JAGDQP010024434.1:0-19653 GCA_022664845.1 Lepisma saccharinum | reverse complement strand
TTTATCTTGCTTTTTTAATTAAAGCCTAAGTTACACGCTATATATTGTGTAAGAACATAAGTTTATCTAAAACCAAGCGTTTGGAAGTAAATTATTAAATAAGAAAATATTTTAGGCTAAAATGAAACCCTTTACATTTAACTGAAAAACTATTAGATTTAATAAAATATTACTAATAAACATAAATGTAGCTAATAAAAATATCTTTAATTTTAAAAAAAGAACGATCGAAATCTGATAACTCGTAGCCGGTATGTTGATCTTAATAAATTGCGTCGGCCGCCATTTTGAATGGCCGCCATCTTGGATAGCTACCTTTTTGGAATGTCTGTCACGTATTTTCGTGCTCTATACATGCCAGTGTACAAATGCTGAAAGTTCCATCTGGTCCCGCAAGTTCCATCGAGTCACTCACAGGTACATGTGTTTGTGATGCAAATATCTGGTACTTAATCACAAGGTCAGTCCCAGATGTAAAATCAGAATCTATCGCCAAGTTCTACAGCCGAGTTCTACATGCCAAATTGATACTAACATATTGCGTTCCAAGGACGATATTGATGGACAAAACTTCCAGTCTTACCTCTAAAACAATCAAAGAATAAGAAGAAAACCACGGTTTTCGAAGATCTTTGTCCTTTGTAAATGGTCACAGAAAGATGTGTCTTGCAGAGCGAACGGTGATTATAATACAAAATTGCTTATGGCGTTTCATATATGCAAACGGTAGGACCTGGGAAACATAACTGAAACAAGTTAGAGTTGCGATTCTACCAACAAACTAAAAAGCTCTGGTTCCTTGAGAGCATTAAGGTCATGAGATATATTTTTTTGGCATGGGCTGGCAACATTAACAACGGGTTTGCTTGGGGAATCTCAATGGCTAACTATTATATTTCACTTTTCTCCTTATAGCAAGGCTTATATTCAACTGTCAGGGAAATTTCATGCAAGTAGTCTGGAGGGCAAGGTCCTTGGCCCCGTGCCCTCCTGCGCCTTAATAAAGTTACATCTGCTAATAAACACCATTCTTCGAAATTGTATTTCGCCCTTCCCCATAGAGAAACACTTAATTTCAAATATTAGGGAATTCAGATGTAAGTATTCGGGACGCACATCCGCAGTATGTTGCAATTATGTCAAACAATGTTTATTCCAGGTCTGGTGCTCCTATGACTGAAATAATGGAAGCCTTTTGAAAAATGATTTCATATAAAATAGGTTGGCGACACTGGTAAGTAGGTTACTTGGCAACGTATGCCCTGCCAGCGTTGTTGCATTGTGTCGAATAATATGTATGGCAAGTTTGGCGCAGCTAGGTCTAACTAAAAGGAAGAAATTTACCAATTGTTTTTTTTTTAGAAAATGGGTTTGCAATACTAAACTACAGTACCAATCAAGATGGTTCAGGCAGCCCTGACCTAGCTTAGTCAAGACCTTACGAGCAATATTTCAAGCTTTTCTCTACACTTTGTAGTTCCTGAGCGTTAATTTCTGGACACGGACGGACACCACGAAAGGGAATAGTAGGCCCCTTTACATATAGCTTCGCTATCAATGGACCTAAAACGTGATTTACGCACTGGAAACAGCAATGCCTAATATTACATTATTCACAAGTTCTCTTCTACATGGATTCCAGACACAGTTTTCCCTACACACGCTAACAACCCCCGACTCCAAATTTTGAGGTGCACGCCAAGAAAATCTTGATGTGCAGAGTCTGCAAATCCTTTTCAGGCAAGCAAACAATTAACACAGAATAGAGAGGAGGGAGAGAAGACAAAGTTTGTTGTAGTGTTGAAATTTGAATGTACAAACGGCATGATGATGAAAAACTGATTAATTGGCGTAATATTTTCCAAGACACTTGGTGTAGGTCTTTTATTCAACTCACATTAAATGTAAAAAAAATCTAGCCCTCCACGCCTTAATCTGTTGTGTGTGTGAAAGTGCGTATTTTTCGCGAAGTAGGTTCCAATGTACCCCCTAAGAGGGTTGATGGACGAGTTTATAAGTTCTGCTTCAAATTCTAGTTTCAGACCTATTTGTTTCCCTTATTGGTCTTAGGTTTTGCAATCATTTCCCTTATTGGTCTTAGGTTTTGCAATCATTTCCCTTAGCTTTTGAATGTTTTAATTTTGCCGTTATCATACACCTTCTGTCCCATCATATTAATTGTGGTTCCTCATTTTACTTTGTGGTATTGAGGTTGGATGATTACTCTGTCGATTTCTTTGAAGGTGTCCAGCTTCTCTTAATTTTGTATCATCATCTTTCACTTGATTAACTTAGTGGTTTTCACCTCCTTTTTTCCACTTCTTTTATCTCCTGGATACACTCCTAAGTTTTGGTCAACGAGGCGGCCGTTTTTATTTTTGTCAATGACAGTAATCTCTTTTTTATTGTTTTGGCATACTGTTAAGCCAATTCTACTCTTAAATCTATCAGTGGTTCTTTCATGGTTAAATCTTCACATCATTAGTTATTTTGTTTGAAGACTGCTTCTGTTAAAAATCGTTTCAAGTTCCTTGGTCTCTTATATGTTATGGGTCTTGTCGAATCCGAATCCACCAGTTCTGGTGCTTTGTTCAACTCAACCAAATTGACTGGTGTCTTGGTGAACTTGGTTGGTGATTTGGTGAACTCAACCAAATTCAAGTCAGGTTTCTGGAGTCTTATTAAAGGTCTGTTATCTCGTACACTTTTCCTGATATCTGACGATGTCGTTTGTACAGCTGCTTTTGCTGTGTCCTGAAGCATTCTTCCAGGTCACAGCTAAAGCAATGATTTGCCAAGAGGGTTCAGCTTCGTCCCTGATGACTTGCTTTGTCATCCCGACGGGATTCACATAGCCATTTCGCCTCTCTCGTCACTGTTTCCTTGTTATCCAACCTCCATACCCTGTATGTCATCCAAGGTGTGGAACAAAATCGTCTATTTTATTACATATTCTCTCTTTTCATTATTTTCACTAGCTATTTGATTCTATATTTCCATTTCCTTAAATGTAATTTTTATTACGCTCTGTTTGCGTTTCTTGAGCGTCAATTGTTTTGTAGCTCTTGTCTTTTAACGCCTGTGGAATTCTGGGTACCTTCAACCATGCCCTTGTTTCTCGATACAACTTCAGTTTGTGTGTTAATAACGTAAATGTACGCATGGTTTAATTCTGTGATTTTGTTTATAATCCGATCACGGTAAGTGGAATGGGGGTTCCAAAACATTAAAAACGCTTGTTCAGATAATCTTGTAATTCAAATACTGGATATTTCTAAAAGATTTTTTGTACAAGCTGATGCTGCTTAAAGATTTTTAGCGGGATATTTGTGGCAACATAAGGATGAAGGGAAACAGTGCATTGTTGGTTTTTATAGTAAGAAGGTTAAGGATATAGACATGACTCGTACTGTGTATGAATTGGAATTACTTGCTATTGTCCATACTTATAGGCATTATTTATTGAATCCTTTTACTATATTAACGGATAATATGTCGCTTGTATACATGTTAAGAGCTCCAAAAAAAGCTATCAAGGTATGGAAACGTAGTGCAAACACTATTAGAATATAATTTTACGATTGAACATATTAGAACAGGTGAGAATTTAATTCCGGATTTGTTAAGTAGAATTTATGATAACTCGATTTATGTATTATTTGATGATAAAGAAATTGATCATCTTACATACAAACAACATTTTTCTATATGTTCCTTTAGTCAAGCACCATTCGCTTTTGAAGATCTAAGAAAAGCACAGATTACTTAACCGGATATAAGAATATTATTGAAAAGGTTCAACAAAATGGTGGAAAATTTGAAAATTATAAAATCGAACGAAATCTTTTATCAAAAGCTAAAGCTAAAGATAAAGAATATAAGATTTACGTTCCGGAAAAAATTAAGATTTATGATTATGAGTTGGTATCATGAATATGCGTTAACAGGTTCACATCAGGGTTCTTACAAAACGATAGGGAAAATTTGTAAATATTTCACGTGGCCTAAAATAATTGAACAAATAAAAAATTATGTCAAGAGTTGCCATGTTTATCGGGTAATAAAACCGAGGCTTAGCAAGACTCAGGGACATTTAATTGAAAATACTGTACTATCATCCATGGTCACATGTATGTGCATTTAATTGGAGCTTTAACATCAAGTAGTCAATTTAGTTATTGTTTATTATTAATGGATAATTGTAGTAGATATTTGCAATTGGTTCCTTTAAAAAGGGTAACTTCAAAATGTGTCATTCAGTCTTTGTATAATATCTTTTGCCGATTTGGATTTATTAAATCTTTAACTAGCGATAGGTGGAGCTGCTTTATTAGTCATGAATTTAGGAAGTGACATGATTATGAAATAAAGCACATATGTTCTCCGTATTATCTGGCTGGCAATGGTGTTGAGCGTCACTGCCAAGTTGTCAAAGGGAGCTTAAGGGCATATTTTTCTGATCCACAGACAAAATGGATGGATTTAATAAAGGAAATTTAATTTAGTTTAAAACACAGTAAACATTTTGAACTTGTGTGTAGTCCTTATTCTTTATATTTTTCGCGTGAACCTGTCGATCCCTTAATTTCTAGATGGGATATTTATGAAGAAGACATAAAAATGGAGAAAAGGATTTATGGGCAGAAGCGATGAACAATATGGATAGAGCTTGGGAATATAGGCGCAAGGTTTATAATAAATATGTGGATAAAGTTATGTTTAAAGCTGGAGAGTAAGTGGTGTATAAATCTCATATTACATCTTCTGCCAAAGATGACATTAACAAATTTTTAAGTCCTGTGTGGTTAGGACCCGTAACGATTGAGGCCATGGTCACGAATAATACTGCCTTATTGCATGATCAAAGTAAGAATAAAAAGTTCAATTCTCATGTAAGTTTATTGAAAAGATATATAGATAGATTGCAACCTGATAGATGATTGAAAAATCGGGATGGTAAGACGCATTCTTTTTATAGTATTTTCATAACTGTAGAATTCCATCTTTCACTTGATTTATATTCATTTTTGTTCATCTCATTCTTTATTCGCATTCATCTAATTGCATTTTAAATTGGTATGTTTAAAATTGTTTTACCATATTTTTGTGATTTCTAAATGTGTTATGAATTGAGGTATTTTCTAAATGGGATCATTTGGAGAGTTTTATTTAATTGGAGGAGGCAATATGTAAGAAAACCGTCTATTTTATTGCATGGTCTCTCTTTCATTATTTTCGCTAGCTATTTGATTATATATTTCAGCTTCCTTGAATGTAATTTTTACTACGCTCTATTTGCGTTTCTTGAGCATCAATTGTTTTGTAACTCTTGTCTTTCGACGCCTGTGGAATTCTGGGTACCTTCCATCATGCCCGTGTTGCTCGATACAACTTCAGTTTGTGTGTTAATAACGTAAGTGTACGCATGGTTTAATTCCGTGATTTTGTTTTTCATCGATCACGGAAAGTAGAATGGAGGTCTCCTTCAATCACATGGAAAATAACTTCGTGGTGAAATGCTGTTGTTCAGTTACTTGTTCCTACATTTGAGTGATTCAACTTTGGTTTCTATTTTTGTGGACCGGTTCCCGAATAGTAATAGTCGCCATTTGGTTGTTACATGAGTGCTGTTTCATAGCACATGGTTTTGGCAAAGTTAAATCATTTTGATTCCGAATTTGGATTACTTGGTTAATGTAATGATGGAGGCCGGAAACGTGGAAATCCTGTGGTTATTGTGAGTATTGCAATTATATTTATTTTCTTGTTATTTTAATTATTGTTGTATTTATTTAGGTGTTTGATCACTTTCGTTAACTTATTTCAATAAATGTTATTTGCTAAAAGTTGAACCAAACGAGGTTTCCTATTAACCTGCTACATTTTACTCTTCCAGGAATATCAGTGAGTCTAATTAGTTGGTAAGACGTATACTTCGGGAACACCTGGGCTAAAAGACTTGGCAGATCGAATCTACATTTCATAAACAATCCTTTCTGACATTCAGCTTCAATTTATTCATTTAGAATGTTAGATGGATTGAGATACGTTGATTCGATAGGTGAAGCCTTTTCGAGTTTACTTGACACAGACGTTCCTGAGTCGGGATCGTACTATGAAGTGGACAAGGTGGCTACCTTCCTTTTTCTCATTCATCCTGTTGCTAATTCGAGGTATGCGCTGTTGTTCTATTTGATAGCTCTAGCTTTGCTTGACATAATCCTTTTTGGCTATATATTTTTTATTTAAAGAAATCTGAAATTATTATTTTTATTTAAAGAAGGCAAAACTGGGTGTGAGTCATAGTTTTTCTTTTTGTTACAGGTGTCGTTCAGCTCCGCCAGGTCCATGGAGATTTCTGCTTCAAGTGTGTCCGACTTGTATTAAATAGAAAGATTTTACAAGATAACTTTATAAACAAGGTTTGCAGTAATACCAATGGTATGAAGAATTGTACATTTTCTAAAATTATTTCACAATAACTCTCCGAAACTAAAAATCCTGGGGGAAAGCCTGGTTCCGGACATTAATATTGTATGCCTTACTGCTCCTGCCAGTATTTCGACAACAAATCCAAATTTGAAATGTCCAAAAAGGTACCGAATTAAGCGTTTTGAAACCTGCAGCAAAGATCTGTTGCTAATCAAAAATTACTCGAAAAATGAGAGAAAATCCTGAAATTCCAGCCTGGAGATGTTGTACTCTTAAGAATGCAAGTTTAATTCAAACCTTTGAAAGTGAAGAAAAATACATAAATTATATTATATATACATACAACTAAATAAATAAAGAATGTGTATTGACAATTGTAAATGCAAGATAAATTTATAAAAAATGCAAAAGAAACTATTTATTTGGAAACCCGATATATGTAAACACTCTGTTAATAAAGAGTGAATCTGACAATTGAATTTCGTACGTACATCGGCATAATTCATTCTAAATTATTATAAACATGTTTTATACTCACTAAAACACTGCATCCCAGAAATTACAGAAAATTATACCTCTATTGGAGACACTCACCTGGAATGAAAACGAACAAACACTGACTTTAGAATTAATAATATCAAAAATAAAGTTTCAATTTAACAATACTGAAATCTAATATACAACGCTTACAGTCCTTGTTCCTTCTACACTTTGGTGAGAAATAGGCTTAGAAAGTTATACTAACTATCTAGTAAATTGGAAAAAATATATGTGATAATAGAGTTAAAATAATCGAATTAGATGTGTTACATCCACTTAATACGACAAAATTCATTAGCTTCACACAATATATTCAATAGATCAATTAATTTCTCATTATATCACAAGAAATTTTTAAAAAATGCACCCTGTGTGGTCTGAGGCGTCAGCGTCTCTAAGATTCCGGGTTCGAATACCGCCTGAGACATGGATGTTAGTGGGGTTTAAGAATCACTGCACATATTAAATCCTCACGGTCTGACGTCAAAGTTACTCAACTGGCCCATACAAATAAAGTGTACCAGAGTTTATCGAACTTCATTGGTTAAACTTCCATATAAATTATTAGTAGATCAAACTGTGGTACATTCGAAGCCCAGTAATTTTATAGTAATAAACGCTAGCAGTCGGATGACAGCATATTTCTAAATTGAAGTTCCGACAGTTTTCCAAAATATATCTTCTTACTCATTTCAGAAAAAGCGTACACAACATCACCTGTGAGTGTAGTCGATCAGCGAAACCATCGTCAAGTAACCAGCACTCAATGTCGTTACGTTAGTATTTATATTTAGGAGGCAATAAGAAATGGTAAATGGTAATCTGTAAACCGAACGTGAAATATATTTCCAGCTCAGCAAACAAACCTATAAGAAAATATACCTGCTATACCCAATTTTATTTACATGTCAATTGGCCGAAGATATGCTGCGGAGATAGTGGTCATATTACATAATCATGAAATTTCTAAAAAAACATTTTTTCGAATCAATGAGTTAAACAATTAACATCAATCATTTAAGTTTTAAAGTAAATACAATGTTGTACAGTCCGACCCGGACGCTACCATCCAAATACCCAGATTCAGACAGACACCGTGAGTAATCCTGAAAAACAAAATGACGTAAACATTTGAATAAGACGTGATACCTAAACATTTCAATAAGTAATCAACGTTAAGATTTAAAATTCATGTGAGACTTCAGATGTCCCATTAATTATCTTGCATTTTTTTTATAGGCACAATGCGGATTTTCATACAATAAACATTTATGACTTACAACATTCTAATGTTTAGTTTGACGAATATGCTACCTAATTGTTAAACAACGGAAAAGGCACGGGATTTATATTAACTGTTTTTTTGGTGTTTAACTTACTGCGCATGTGAGTTATCAACTCCCTGAGAAGAGACTGTGTCAGCATATTTTCTTCCAATCCTCTCTCAAACCAATGACTACGGCAAGATTTCTTCCCACAGAGTTTTCACCCTTCTTAGACAAAAACATGATAAAATGAGTGAAATGATTTTTTTTTGTCCCACTGTCATATTAATGGACAACTTTACGGGCCTAGGGCGCCTAGACTCATAAATCTGACCCTGTGTATAGCACATTTCGTCCAAAGATATTTTGCCCACGCGCAATTTCGTCCACAAAAAATTCGTCCACGAGACATCTCGTCTATTCAACTTGGTCCAACAGATTCTTCGTTCATTTGACTTTTCGTCCAATCGACATTTGGCCCAAAGCACTTTTCGCCCACAAAATATTTCGTCCGATCGACATTTGGTTCAAAGGATTTTTCATTCACAAGACATTTCGTCCAATCGACATTTGGTCCAAAGGATATTTTGTCCACAAGACAATTCACAAGTATTTCGTCCAATCGACATTTGGCCCCAAAGAATTTTCATCCACGGGATTTATCGTCCATGAAACTTTTCTTTCGAGTCTCTTTTCCTCCGTGAATGAGGAGAAAATGTATTATATATATATATATATACATATATACATGAAGTTGTTACAAAAGATTACTGAAATATAAGTTTCTAACTGTTGTAAGGCACATATATGATTATCACGTGAGCTATTTATGCTCCAAAAGAAGTATATGTTTATATCTTAAAAGATTCACCACTACTGAAGCCCCTGCTATAATAATTCACATAAAAACTGAAGAATTGTTTAGGGGTAACCTATCTCCAGGGCTATATCATATTCTCTTCGGCATGTGTGTACTTTGAACATGTATAAGCTTTCAAATATCGTAAAAATATTAAATTTTAAGAAAAAAATATGACAGGAATTTAAATAATTCGAAAAAACTAATTCTTCGTCTGCTTTCCAGAAACAACGAGGAGTTCCTTTTGAAATTGCTTCTTTAACAATTTTCTATCTTTATGCTTCATAGAAATGTGAAAATTTTCGGAAAATATTTGTTAAAATAATAACCACGGGCGTTACAGACCGAAAGGTCCTGAATCACCCGAACGCCATCTGTCCACGGTTGCTGGAGGAAAATATTTGTTACTTAGCAAAATACTAGAGAAAAGAGACAAACCTTCAACTTCTCTCAAGGAGTTATGGGGACATATTCTTGGAATTGCCATTTAGCCTTTAATAATGACAAACACCAGAGGCATTCGGCTTATGATTAGAGCTGGGTTTGATTATGATGTCCATTTTTTTTATTTTGGAAAGTCAAGATGGCGGCAGTCGAAAAGCTTTGTTTGTAATATTCGTAATTTTTTTGGTGAAATTTATTATCTAGGGATTTGTGAAGGGCGTTGAGTTCAATTTTGAAATAAATATTTGAATTCTAAATTTCAAGATGGCAACTACCGAAACTGACTTAAATTGTTAAAAGGAATAAACTTGTTGAAAACTGAAAGATCTTACAGACGTTATCAATGTGTTTCTGTCTAGTATGTTTGGATATTTTTTCTGTCTGCAAGTTATTATTAGCAATTAGGTTTCGCAACATACTAAGATATTCGTGTAATACAACGATTAACTCTAAGTTTAAGGGGGAACTAAAGGTCCACTTGCCATCATTTTTTCCCCAATAGATGTCACTAGGCGTTTCTAGTGTTGCTAACTTACATTTAATATTTGTTACTACGCATAGTATATACTAGTATACATGTGCTACGAATTAACTCTACATTATTTGGGATACAATCTCTTCATGTGAAATCAAAATCTGTTGACTCTAATTGTCGGAAAGAGAGAGACAGAAAAGAGAAAGTAAACAGTAAACGTGTTGTTTACATCTTTATGACGCCCCTGCCGGCCTCCACCTCCTAACATACACATCATAAATAACTATTGAAACCACCTGCTGAATGACAGAATTATTGCTTGGCGGTTTCTTCGTCTCCATCCAATGTTCGAAGTGGATCAGGAAACGTAATAGGGGAACGCTTACACCAAGTGGGGGCGAGTAGCTCTTGAAAGTGAAGGCAATGTATTTGGGTAGATATTCAGGAGGGATAGCATAATGTTTCGCACCAGGAATCGAACCTCTCAAACCCACTGATTACAAGGCGATAAACATATCCACTCATTCATCGGACACACACACACACGTGTTTATATAATTACATTGAGGCTTTGAATGCATACTTAATTTACTTAAAACAGGCTAAAGGCACAGCAAGCCTAGACTCTAGAGAAGCTTTTCTCAACATTTTTCATGCCGGGACCCCATTTTACCATGGCTTATGGCCGACGACCTCCAACAGTAATTTTCCTGTTTATGATAAGCGATTTGTTTCACTTTATATTCGTTCATATTCGATCCACTGTTGGATGAAGGCCTCCCTCTTTTCTTTCCACATATCTCTGTCTGATGCTATCCTCATCCATGTAGATCCTGAAAAACGTTTGATTTCATCTACCCATCTTGCATTTGAACGTCGTCTCGGTCGTTTCTTTTTTCTAGGAATCCAGTATAGTACATTTGTCGTCCACCTCCCATCTGTTTGTCTAGCTATGAAACCGGTCCATCTCCACTTCATCTTCGTCGTATTGAATATATCTTCCAACTTTGTGCATGAATCCATGCATTTGTCTTCCTGTCTCTCCTAGTTATTCCTAGCATGTATTCTCCATTGCTCTTTGTGTGACTCTTTATCTTTGAGTCGTTTGCGTATTCAATGTCCAAGTTTCACAGCCATACAGAGTTACTGATTACAGATTTAGGGGTCCCGGGTTCGATTCCCGGCGCTGCCAAGAATTTTTTCCAAGAGTTGTGGGTTTGGAACGGTGCCCACCCAGCATCGTGATGCAATTGGAGAGCTGCTATGAATAAACGATAGTGGCGATCACAGTGAGAGCTTAAGCTCTCCTCTCTCAACCCTTCTGGTCAGCGTAGGAACAGTAGACCAATCTCCTCCCTCCGCGGAGAGAGAGGCCTTATCCAGTAATAGATCGAATACGGCTGTGGTTTTTATTATTATCATTATTATATACAGTGTTTATGAACTACACCGTCAAATTTCTAGGAGTGATTTCTGAAATAAAAACAAGACGAAAGTTCCAATGCAAAAAAATTCTAATGTGTATAATTTCGGTGCTACAGGCTGCCGAAAGCGTGGAAATGAACTTTGTACCTTCATATTTGTAACGTCGCGAACAGTAGAGCTGTTGCGGCATGGTACCGCCAAAGACGTCACATCTGCACTATCCAAAAATGCATATTTCATAATTCCGCAATGAGCGCGCAAAGGACTACCAAGAGGAATTGGGGAATTCCCAGAAATATCATGAAGTAACGATGGGTCGAAATGAACACGAATGGGAAAGCTTACCACCAGGAAACTATAATCCGTTTACGCCAAGTCGATATCTCTAGTAGTCATTTGACTTTCTGTGCCTCATACTTATTTCTAGCATGCATAATTCAATTGCTGTTTGAGTAGCTCTCAGTCCTTTAGTTGTTTGCACATTCAATATCCACGTTTCACATCTACACACAATCACAGTAGCGTTGACTACCAATATATTTTAAACTTCAGACATATTGCTTGGTAGTTTGCTTTTAAAAATAAAGTGCGGTCTTTAGCTTCATGCCATTTTCTATTCTTCAGACTTCTTTCTCATCCGATGTTTTCAGGCCGCACCAAGCAGAGAACACCCATCAAGTACTCCAGTTTTCTGTCCGTGAATCTTTATTTCTTTTTAACATGTTGGTTGTTCATTACTTCTGTTTTACTCAATTTTCGGTTACAATTCAAAATATAAACAAATAAACTGCTCTCGAAGAATAATAGTTACCTCGCAGTTGGAATTTATTTCAAGAAGCTATAAGATTATAATTCGAACTGAGAAACTTCTTGTTCTCTGAATCTCTGTCACTTTTCCTCACAAAATACAAATTTGGTTCTATGGCATCTATAATAATAATAAATAATAATTATAATTTTTAAATGTTAACCATATTGTAACAGCCAGAGATTAAGAGTTACCAATATGTCCTGAGTCAGAACTCGTAGCACTGGCAACACTAAGTCTCGCAATCTTTATACAACAGTCCACTTCAGCTGTTAGCCTCCGCACCACAGCGGGCAAAGAAGACACACGGGGAATAAGGAGAAGTGATGGAGCTGTCTGGGTGAAAGACCACGTTCTCTGAGTTCCGTTCCTCTCGAGGAGAAAGAGTCGCCCAGGGAGGTTATCCCTCAAGGAAGGGACTAAGGTGAACGAGCCTCCGAAGAGATATGGTCGCCCGCGGCCCACATATTGTGGAATGTTCAGGTGAGTAGGTTCCGTGCTCTAGGTGAGAAAGGTCGTCTATTGCTAAGGAAAGGAGGGGGGACAAGGGAGTAATGCCCGCACTGCAACTCAATGCTGCAAGTTCCCCTCGTATAAAAAGCGGTCACTTACCCGATGACTCCAAGTAGAAGAAAGAATGTTCAATAAAAATCACGTGGTTCGAATATATGCTTGCTTTATTACCCAAAGCAAAAAAAACACTACAGTACGATCAAACGGCCAGGTGTCTGGCATTTGGTTTATAGGGTGCTGTCAGTGAACTACAATTGACTACTGATTTTGAATATAAAATAACAATATAAACAAATATTAGTTATTGACGAATAATTCGTAACATTAATCTTTCTACGATTGCAAATTTAAAAGTTTCTTAAAAATATATCGAGAAAGTGATAAAAATATATACTAAAATTAGCTTACGAGCGCTCCATCATTTGAACTACTTATTAATCACACGATGTATATACCGAAAATATTGCTGTAAACGGGCTACGTATTCAGCACTGTTATAATATGTAATGTAATATGATTAATATGAATCTTATTAATAACAATAATTATTATTACATGATTTATTATGATACAAAACCAGTTCGAATTTTGTTTTATGATGAATGCATGTTCCGCTGCCCATATAACTTTTGTATACTTCTTGTTTGCATTTTCCGAAGGCAACGCTCTACCACTGAGCTATGGCGGCTCGCTGAAATTACTACGAGTGTAGAACAACAAAAAAGGTATATGCTGCTTCTAAGACCAATAATAGAACGGATATTAAAAATTATAGACATGTAACTATATCATGTGCCTTTGCTAAGACACTTGTATCCGGGAACAGCTTCTAAAATAACACTTACGTCCTGAACTCCCAAGAAATATTTTGTGAAGCAAACCCCATTCTACAGATAAATACGTGACAATTACCGGTCACCAATTCTCAAAGACAATAAAATTCCGCACTATAACGAAATGGAACTGTTGTGTCTCCCGAGCAGCATTTTTATATATATGCCAGTATCAACAACACCCGAAACCCTGATCTGGATTCGAAGATCCGCATATCCGAAACCCAGACCCGGATCCGTTTGGTCATCCCTACTACAAACGCCCTGACCGACCACCTTCCAACATCCTTTGTCCTTCCCTACCCCGGCCTGAGCCTGATATACTTCATGTGAATGTACCATAGTGTGACAGCATGACTGAACTTGTGTTGGAACTGAACATACATTAGAAAACAGCAGCTCGTTAATATTTTTCCTTACGACTCACTCACCGAATGGCCGTACGCTCAGTTGGTAGAGGATTGGCTTTGCATTTTGGAGGTTCTGCGTTTTATTGCAGCGGCCGACCGTCCTGAACGAGATTTTCTCAGGCTTTTCCTCAGTCACACGGGGGAAATACTGGATGATACCTTGACTTAAGACCCTGGCCAATTTCTTCTCTTATCCTTTTCCCTACCCTATCCAGGGCTGTGACATAGTTGCCAAAAAGCCCTAAGCAAATTAAAATTCAAGTTACAACTCACTTGCTCCGATATGAAAAGAAACAGAAGCGAATGGGATAATGGAAAATATAACTAAATATCATTCATTAGCTTTCTTTTGCAAAAGCCTTTATTCTAGAAGCGTGATCCTCTCAATTATCTACGTGATATAATTTTCGGAAAATAAATTTGTCCGAGTTGCATACCACACTGTTATTTAAATGATAAAAATGAAGAGCTAAAATATTAAAAACAATACAGGCCAGATAACCGTCATTTTAGACGACACTGTATCCTGTTTTCTCTTTCCGTAATCTGGTCACTCAGTCCCGTACAATTCTGAAGACCTTGCAAAGAAAGAAAACCATGCCGCCGTCACAGAGTATAGAAAGAAGTCTATATATAACTAATCTCTACCGCCGTTCCAACCCTCCACCCACTCAAGGACTGTTCTGTAACCTACCTTCGGAAACAGTAAATAGAAATGCCAGGGCGGGTGGAAATACTATGTTGTGTGTCACCCACTCCAAGCCTGTCTTCTGTTCTACATTTTTAGCATTGAGAAGAGCTGGTCAGTCAATCACAAGTCACCCTTCTTGGTCTTTTTCTACCGTCGTTTAACAGTATGGTCGTGACCTTCGCTTTCCCCTACTCGTCTTTATGCTGACACCATCTGTTTTAGTTTTCTTTCATAAACAATACTGCCACCACTTTCTCTACAGGCACTGAACGGCTGAACAACTTACAAAGAAACGCGAGTTCGAAACACTGTGAGACTACCACTGCTTGGCAAGAAAGCGAGCTAGCTTCATCCTACATTTTGTCGGAAACGAACCTCAGTTGTTTCAATTGTTAAGTAAATAAAAGTCTCTTTAGCACAATCAGACTACTTTTCTCTTTCACGCAAGACCGCCAATAGTACTTTTAATCGTTTCTTTATACTGTATATCTGCAGATACGTCGCAACGCTACGTTACGTTATCCCTCTTGTGCCTCTAGTGGCGACTTAGTTAAATCAAACATAGGATTTAAAAAATATTTTTATTTTCTTTACGTATTAATATAGGCATAAAGTTTTGGTCGTAAGTTGTTGCTTAATGGCCTCTTATGGAGTGAAATTGCACTTCTTAAATTTAAGTCGTTTGGTTGCAACTAAGGAAACCGATTTTTAATACTTCTTCTTATGACTTGTGTTTCCCCTTAATGGTTATAAGTTTTGACGCTGTCATGCACTAAATACAGGTAAGTAATTTCTAAGTGTAGTCATAACTTTAAAAATGTCTAGTAAGTTAAAGATATTAAATTGACATATCCTCTACCATTTCGTATCCTTAATTGTAGATAGTGCTTGGAATATTATTGCAAGAATCATATAATGATATTTTCCTTACAAGGAAACTGCCAATGAAATCATATCGGACCCTACTTCGAAATTTCGCTAGAAACTACGTCCTGTAGAAAAGTCAAGTACAGAAAATGAACTGTTCAATCCAACTGCAAGGTCCCGAGATAGGGCTGCAATATTTGTTCGAAATGTACAAAAAGTGTATTTAATATAATTTAATCAGCAGCAGACACTTCTGATTTACTTTCTTCCTGGAATGAAACTCTGGCGAGTTGTAACGTCTTCTCCCATACCGCATCACTCCACCACTACACTCACCGCCAGGAACGCACTAACCTCCCGAAATCATTTTTTTTATAAAGTTAATGGATTTACATGGAGTACATGGATGTTACTTAAATTTAACACCCAAACAAGTCTCACAACCCCCAAAGGCGCTTGACCACCCTTCAAACAAGCTTCTGCTGCTTCTTACAGAAGGTAGACCACAGTTAACCAAAAGGTAAGCATGCTTACCTTTGACTGCAAGATCCCTAGACTGAAGTTGCAATAATGCACGGAGAAGCATTTATGCAACAGCAGTTGGATACCTCCTCAGTCAGACTTGATTGATTAAATAGTTAGTTACGTTCCAAACGAACTGGTGAGCAATTAGGTAGGACCTACAAACCTAGGCAAAGTGGGTTACGAACCATTAATTTCAACTGACTCTCACGGGACGTTAACACATGAAGACTACTCAGAGAGAGTGAGCATGCTCGTCTCTTGGTTAACCGGGTCTACCTTCAGCGAAAGCAGGCACGTATCTAGAAGTTAGTTTGTGGGGGAGAGGTCTGTCTGGGTGTAAAATTTTAAAATAAGAATTCTAAATTTCTGGGGTCCAGGACCCCCCTTAATACGTCTCTGGCGAGAAGTATAGTTTTTGAGTTATACGGTATGGGAGGAGACGTTACAAATTACAACTCAGCAGTGTTGTATTCCAGGGCGATTTAATGATAACAAATGCACTTCGCACTAATATTCCAACCCCTTTCTCGGGACCTTGCAGTTAATTGTGTAGCTAATTTTTTGTATATGAGCTTTCTACTGGATGTAGATTCTCCTAGCGAAATTTAAAGGTAAGTTTCAATACGATCTCATTGACGGTTTCCTTGCTAGTCATGGAATTTCTAAATGATTTTTTGACGACGTAAGCAACGAACCATTTATAATTTACTATATACTATTCAGTGAACTGTAAATGAGAGGAAGATCTATATTATCGTCTTTGATATCAGTATTAAAGAATCATATATATTACGTACAAAATTCACAATGCAGTTGACCAACACGAGCCGGGCTTAGATCTGACTCAGGTTGACCTGGACCAACCCCTTTCAGAATTCTAGTGCGAAAACATAACTTCGTATAACTGTACTCTTGACATTATGGAAAAGTTCAATTTCATGCTCTATAGGTGGCAGTAAAATTTATGAAGTAAATATATATTCTAATTATTGTTATTTTTTATGTTTTGAATCGTTTAAATATGAATTTAATTTTTTGCATAAGATTTCTCCAAGTTCCTTGTTTTAAACATACAATACGTGTTTACATTTTTCTTTTTGTTTTCGAAAGTCTTGCGCGCGAAATGTGCAGTATACGAATGAAAGACATGTCTTGTGAGCTAGAAGTTCAATGGAAGAATTGCGATTTGGACTAAATGTCTTGTTGGCGGAAAGACCCGTGAACAAAAAATTCTTTGGACCAATGTAGTATTGTTGTTATAACTATCACCCGTTTCACATTTAAGTTCCCCTGTGCTGAGTTGACACTTATCCTCTCTCACGCAGTGTTGAAAACTCAGTAATTTTTTGCTGAGTACATGGTACGTAACTTTGTTTAAATAGTCCTGAATTCGTTAGCGTCGGAATATACAGTAGTCATTTAGTCCACGATAACTGTTTGAAAAAAAAATCCTGCTACATACTATAAAAGTCAGAGGCAGGCAAAGATATTAATTATTCATGGGTGTCAGGTTCAGTGTTTAATCTTTCTTTCTCTCTCTCTCCCTCGACATAGGTGTGTGCAGCAACAGTTGCTACTACCCCCTCCCGCGTTCTGTCTCTTTCTTTCTTTCCTTCTCCCTCTCTCCATCCCCCCCTCTCTCTCTCACACACACACACGCACACACACACACTCAAAATCGGGAAGTTCCCGTTCTGTTCTACGTATGCCTGAAGTCTACGCAAAATAGTTTCATCTTCCGAGGCCCTACGTGCTGAGAGAGATTAAATAATCTTAGGTCAAAGCGATCGGTGATCTCTGGCGCCGTGTAACGTGTGTTTGCTTTCATATAATGGAGACATCGAAAGAAAGCTCCTTGTAGAGTAAGGGAGTAAAGGGATACCTATAATAGAAGGGTCTCTAATAACTTCGTTCTGAGGACTGGATAAATGGTAATATCTCAATAAAAAGGCTTTGTGATCCAGATAGAAAGTCGACTCTGTATAAGACATTAGGCCAACAGTAAGACGAAGCGGCCGTAGCTTAGATAATAGAGTGTTGACTTCGTATTGAAGACATCTTCTGTTATATACCAGCGGCAGACCATCCTGACTGAGGTTTTCGTCGATCACACCAGTGCCGGATCTAAGGGGAAGGGAAGGGGGCAAGCACCCCAGGAAGCACGCTTAGGGACGGCAAACAGCTAACAATAAAAAATAAAAGCTCTTAAAAAAGGAAGTAAAATTGCCTATTGAATTGAAATTGAACTAAAAGTATTCAAAATTTCAATATCGGCGCGCTAAGACTTTTTTCCATGTTATTCCACACAACCTACTTTCATCTTTAAAATTCAAAACCGCGATTCAAGTCAGATAGGCAGGTCTTCTGTCTTACTGGAGTTAGTAACAGCGAAGCCATAACAGGCTTCAGAGAAGATAACAAAAGTACACTACGTGATACGAGATAATGTTGTTGCCGTCATCATACGTGATGGTACATTTAACGTAAGTCCTGAACGGTTCCATCTCGCATCCCGACCCGAGCAATAGATGCCTATATGCCATTAAATTAAAGAGAATTTGAATTTTATTTATGGTCTTTAAGCATCTGAGGTTCAGATCGGGCTAGCGGAGGGGAAAGGATTCAGGAAGGTATCGGCCAGGACATATGTTGAAGATGCCATCCCGGAATTTGCCTGATGTGACAGAAAAAATTGTCAGGATGGTCGGCCCCTGGGACCGAACACACGACCTCCCGATTGCTACACCAACGCTCTACCACTGATCTACGGTGGCTCAGTATAAATAAATGAAACAGGACAGTAAGAATGTGGTTATTAGTTACTCCGTATAGTTGTGTAATTTCAAAAAAGTAAAAAAAAAAAAGTAAATTAATTCACATTACATTTTTTTCAACTAGTAAAGTGTGTACATATAATCAATTCACACATTATTATTGAATATCGTATCAAACCCGGCGTGAGCCAAGTGTACCAACAATTCAAAAATAAATTTAAATTTGTATTAAAACGTGGAGTTCCGGGATAAAAGGATTTGGGGTTCGGAGTCCGCCATTCGACCGCCCCTGCTATAAACAATGCATAAAATTTCTGGTAAGTAAAAAAATAAATAAAAATCATTCTTTCCTCTACAAAAGGCGATGTTAAGAACCTTAGGAAAAGTATGACAACGGTGACGAATATACAACATTACTTCAAAAAGGGAGCAGAAAGTTTCAACTACATGCAAAATCCGGAACACAAGCAGCAAATAGTGGTGTGGGGATAATAATCGCAGGCGAGTATTTAGTGTGGTAATTCTATAGAAACTCATATTTTTTCTATATCCCTTTCTAAGTTTACGCACTTTCGAACTATTTCATTGCCAAGCATCTCAGGCTCAAAATGGGACAGGGTAAGGGAGAAGATTTTGAAAGGTAGTCGGCCAGGGCCTAGTTTGTACGTACCATCCCGGTATCTGCCTGGTGTGACTGAGGAGAAACCCTGGAAAAGCTGTCAGTATTGTTGAAGGCCCCTGGGATCGTTCCCATGACCAGTGTTCCATTTGTCGGACCGGTGGGGGGGGGGG
>JAGDQP010024433.1:7401-21907 GCA_022664845.1 Lepisma saccharinum | reverse complement strand
ACCGTCTCATAATCCCCTTACAGCACCTATCACATTACAAGTATCACTTCCTTCACCAACCATAAACGTAATATTGCACACGGCATGGATGAAATCACCTATCGTCACCTCAAAGAAGCACCCTATCCACATCTGCGTTTGCTAGCCCTCCTCCGAGCTGGCTACTGTCACTTACATTGGAAAACCTTTGAAACTCTCTTAAACCTAATAAATCCCCTGAATCAATATCCTCATACAACCCAATCAATTAACACCCACTTTTAGCGAAATCCTAAAGCGTATCCTTGTCCGCCGTTTACATACCCATCTCACCGACTACAACCTATTCCCTCCGCACCAAGCCGGATTCCGACTCCAATGCAGTGTCGACGACGAACTTTTCAGACTGACGACTCTCATAACTAATCACTACGGCAAATCACAAACTTCCTACTTAGTGTTATTCGATCTGGAGAAAGCCTTTGACAAAGTTCGGCATGAAGCACTCCTTCATAAATTTCTTTCCTTCAAGCTTCCAGTAGCTTACATCCGTTTTATGAACAATTTTCTTACCAACCGTTTCATATACATCAACATAAACTGAACGCTTTACCATTCTTTATTTCTACATTTAGGCGTACCACAAAGTTCAGTACTTTCACCTCTTCTTTATATGCACTTTGCAGTAGATTTTGAGCCACTTCCACCTAAGAGCGTTAATTTCCAACGTGTTTTATTTAAATCATTGTGAAAATAAAACTCTTGAATTCACTAACGTACGAACATTATTTAATTCTAATTGAACAAACACGGGGCAAAACTTACTAGTTTCTGCGAATGATGTAACTTATAATGCCCAATTTAAATAATGTCAGGAATAGACTATCACATAAAATTAGCATTTCCAAGGTACGAAAATTCGTGGTAATATGACGATGCGTCCTTTTTCATATACAGAACTACTTATTTGTGCAAAATTTGGTAATGTTTTATTATGCTTGTATTGGATAATTTTTCCTGAATTTATTTTACCAATGTATCACTGTTTGTTGAATATCAACCTCTAATAAGTAATTTTGAATTTGAATTTTATTTATGGCCTTTAGGTATCTAAGGTTCAGGCCGGGATAGGGGAGGGGAAAGGATTCGGAAAGGTGTTGGGCAGTGCCTGTGTTGAAGGTGCAATTCCAAAATTTGCCTCGTGTGACTTAGAAAAAAAAATCTGAAAAATCCTCAGTCAGGATGGTCGGCGGTTGGGATCGAGACCTCGACCTCGAAAATGCTACGTCAACGCTCTACCACTGAGCTACGGCGGTTCGGTCCTAAGAAGAAGTGTCCAAAATTACTGGAATTAAAAAATATTCCCTTTGCAAGGTCACAAAAAGTGATGTGAATGAGGCACGATATAAAATTCTGAAAGGAATACAGTCGATATTGTTCTGTGTTGGTCTTTGAACGTATATGTTTTTACTTTGTTACTTAAACCCTTTTTGCTGGGACAAAACTTTAAAATAGAAAAAATAATAGTTGTAGGATTGCTTAACATACGATATGTAAATAATGTTAGACGCCAATAAAAGAATGTGATGTTGATTGCGCTAAAAAGTAATATATATATAACCTATTGTGTTTCATAATCAGTCAAATGGAACAGAAATTGTAATTTAAAATATCTTTTCTAAATTGTTGAGTGTAATGTAATAAATTGTAGCCTGCTTAATTAGTTATTTAGATTTAGTAATTTCTGTAAGAGATAGCCTCGATTATGATAGCTAAGAATTTAACAGATGATAAGATGCTAGTTGAAATTATATTACCATCCAAGCGGCAACTTTGTTGTGCTTACAAGTAATCCTATCGATGCTTCAAAGCGCCTTTTTGACCAAACTTAGTAGAGGAGTAGGGTACATCAGGAAAACAACGAAAAGCATGGTTAAAAGTGCTTTCGTCCGTAAAGACAGACGCAGTGACCAAAAGCCTGGTTCATATGAATAAGCATTTATAGTGTAGTCTAAGTAGGAAAACACAGGTTTATTTATAAAATGTTTGTAATATTGGAAAACAAATATACATTAATGGATATTCGGTGAATGCGCTATCAGTTAGAGAGTCCATAGTGCAGCTGCTCTATGGCAAGTAAAATTACACATGGCCATAGTATTTAAAAATGTCTCTGATATCACGTCAACAAACGCCTGAATCCACCCGAAAAATCCGAACGCGAGCAGCTCGGTCGGTGCCGGATTACAGCATGTGCTGAACCGAAGAACGCCGGATTAAAGAGCGCATGGATTTAGCACAGCTTTAAACCACGATTTAACAAAATTCTCTACATCTTCGAATGTACCCTAACGAGAAACTGCGCTTTGGCATGTAATAAAAATTTGTTTAAAATATCATTATCACTAATTTGCACATCTCCTTATCACAATAATTTCATCCTTTTTTTTTACAATTTAAAAACAGAAGCATTTTTTCTTATCGCTGTAAGAAATAAATGGTACTCTATTCTCTACTCAAACCTGAACTTCCAAACAAAACATTTTTTATTGTTTATTTTCTTGAATACACAAAAGAATATAATTGTTGAAGGAAATGAATTATACAAGAATCTTTGATTGTGTGGAGGCATTGCCCTCTGGTGTCCAACTGTCGCCACAAGTACTTAATATCCTTGATGATTTCGTAGCTGTAGGTGGCAAGATAATAAAGCATTCACTGGTCGTGCTGTGCCAGTGCCCTTGACACGAGTTACTATGAAAATGCTTACGGCAGTCAGTCTTTCTTTTGGAACGAACGCATAAGAGTTAAGATTAATGATATTGAGGGAAATTCGTTAAGGGAAGCAAGAAAAATGAAGATAAATGGAATTAGCAGATCGAATCCTTTTTTATAACTTTGATTTGTTGGGAAGCCCCAAGCACAAAAGATAAAGTAATATGTAATTAGATTAACTATGAAATGATAGCAGGCTTTCTACATTTTGCGTTGTCACTCAAGGAAATCAAGAATTCGCTTACAAGGTTGAATTTTTAACGCTTATTTTTAAGAAAAAGTGAATTCAAATCATACGTCCAACTAAGTCATATTGAGGTAAATAAAAATTCCCTTCGAAAAAAATAAATAGTTTTTTTTCAAACGTGGCATATATAATCGATAAGTAACAACTTTGCGTAAATTATTAATCTGGAATGTTTTGTACTGTTAGTATTTGTTTTGAAAAGGAAATTAGAACATGTTTATGCCAATAGTAACTAGGAATCGTAAAAATGTGAATGTTTACTAAGCTCTACGTAACGATACTGGAGTGATTGGTTAGTATTGAAAGATAGACGCCAGAGCAAATATTTAACCTCGTTTGTCCATTTCCAGCCTAATTCAATATGGACCAAATTTTCAGTTCTAACTGTTTTGTTTTTTCGCTTGTTATCGTTGTGTGGTTCTTTTCTTTCTTTTCTTTTTTTTTAAAAAAAGATCTGTGTTAAAGATCCTCAGTAATCGTTCTTTTCCGGTTTGCAGGGTCCAAAGAACGGCTCCGAAAACTATTAGCCATCCCTATAGTTGACTGAACTGACACCAGGTGGCAAGAAAAAGTTAATGACTCTAGCTAGGACTTCGGTGTCTATAATTACTTTACCTATGACTTGTAGATTAACTCGAACTCAATATTAAATTGTTGTGAAAAAACTATCCCGATATCTCTTCTTTTTCCCCTTTTTTGTTTCAAAATCGAGAATTTATCGCTTCCTGGAAATACTTACAGTTCTGTTTTCCCCATTGCAGAACCCAATATTCAAAACATTCGTTATTTTGTTTGTGTTGTGGTAAACCGCACCATATCCTTCAAATCAAAATTAAGGAGTTTGGAGGGAGAGAGAGAGTAGTGGGTACAAATGTAGATTTACTTTAATCCTCCCTCCCTCCCTCACCCTTCTCGAATAACAAGGTCACTAAGACTATACAATTGTGTTCGCTGACTCAAGCTTCAGATGTTTAAGAGGAGTGGCAATTTTGTAGTGGGCGATTGACATTCAGGTTCTAGGTATTTTTCTCATTTATATTTTCCAGATCAGAAATGGAAGTCATATTGTTAATTTCGTAATCATTCGAAGATATTTTTTTTTTTATTTTTTTTGGTATATGGTATGCGATTCAAAATTCGTTATCTTACGGGAAGAAATGTGTTAGTTTCGAAAAAATTTATCCGAATATATACATGTGGCACGTGGTACCCGTGTATAGTCTCTTGCAAGTTAATCACTCACAAATGATGCGCCTATTTCAGGGTTAATTACTATTATAAAGATTGTTGATAAAAGCCGAAACACAGAGGATGGAGGAAATAAATACATAACAATTAAGAATGAGATCATAGAGAAATAAATAAATTTAAATATTTGGAAGTATACGAAGAGTAAAAGGAAGTCCATTTTTGAAAGTTGTGAGAGAACACATATTTTAAGGTCCAAGAACTTGAAATTAAATTTATGTTTGACCTTTAGGTACTTTGGCGGAGGCCGATAATGTGCCAGAGGACCAAAAATAAATTTAAATTCAAGTGCTAATACCTTAAAATGTGTGTTTTCTCACAACTTTGAAAAAATGGACTTTCATTGTTTTCCTTCTCCACTCTTCATATGTAATTAGCAAAAACGAGGCGACAGAAGAAATAAAAGTCCCTTAGCATTGGACAACGCGTGTTTTTCTATTCAGTCAAGAAACTCCTAACCTTGCGATTAATATCAAGAAAGCTGAAAAAAATATATACTGGACGGTTATTCTGCCGGTAATGCTTTCTGGCTGCGAAAGTTGGAGTATGACCCTGGTAGTTGAACATAAATTACGTGTGTTTGAAAATAAGACTTTGAGAAGGATATACGGGTCGAAACGCGACGAGATAACCGGAGAATAGAGTAGACTACATAATAAAGAACTCCATGAACTATATGATTCACCCGGCATTATAAGAATAATGAAATCACGAAGGCTAATTTGGGAAGTTTATGTAACTCGGATGAGTGAAAAACGAAGATTATATTCTATTGTGATTGGTAAGCCGGAGGGAAAGACGCCGTTGGGAAGACCGATACATCGTTGGGATGAAAATATTAGAAGAGATCTTCGAGAAGTAGATGTTCATGAGAAAAACTGGCTTGATGTTGCTCAGAATAGACACCTATGACGAACGTTTGTTACTGTAGCGATGAAGTTGCGAGTTCAGTAAGCCATAGAGTGAGTGAGTTAATTGATAAAAGTTCTAAGGAGTATCTTTAGTATCGTAAAAAATAATTTGTCAGATTCCTGTCCCCACACTTTCCATGGGTTGAGGGATACCTTCGTAATTTTTTTAAGAAGGAAAATTTTATTTTCAATAAAATGTACTTCACAAAAATATATTTGCATTTATTTAAATTGAGTTATTTGGTCTTTTACGGATTGTAAAGGTATTTTGGTGGTTTTGAACGGATTTCACAACTCTGTTGGCCACATGGTTTGATGAAAAGACGAATTGAATTAAATTTATTTGAACCTGTAGGCATCTATGGCTCAGGCCAATTAGGATAAGGGTAAGGAATCGGCCAGGGCCTAAGTTGAAGATATCACCACTTACCTGGTATGACGGAGGAAAAAGATGAGAAAAACTTGTCAGGGTGATCCATTACTGGTATCAAACCAAGGATGTTCTAATAAAGAATTTGCTTGTAGCTATCTCACGCGCAGAGAAAGAATGAAGCGAAAAAACAACTGAGAATCGACCAAGGTGAAGTACTTGATTGGTTAGCGAATAACTAGAGAGCTTGCTGCCATCTTTGTTAGCCCAAAACAATGTTTTTTGACTGGAGTAAGTGGGCTAAATAAATGGGCGGGACTATTCTGTGACATTTGGCTTCATGTTCTTGGTAAAATCGCATTTCCTCTATTAGAACATCCTTGCACCAAACACAGGACCTTCTGAATTCAAAGCTAACCTCCTACCAATTGTGCTGCGACCGTTCGGTATTGAAGTGATGAGATGTAACTTCTGGTGAAAGTACACATCTCGTAGAAACTAGAAAGTAGTGAAGTGTGTTGGGAGGAGGACACGTTGAAGAATATTGAACAATATTTTTTGTTCTAATGACCGGATGAGGACAAAAAGATCTTCCGTTATGAAGTACAAACCTTTAACTACAAATGACCTTAATTTGGAAATCAAAGCAATATTGTCACACTGATAGATTTTTTTTAAAAAAAGGAAAGAAAGAAAGATCCTTTGTACCCTATAGGTGGGGACACAAAAGTCCATATAATGGAAAAGACCATGTTTGAAAACTTGTCTAAGAAAGCTGTTTTCCTTTATTGCTCCATCTTCATATTACATGAGAATGTACTTGTAATATCACTACCAAAACAATTACAAACTTATTTCAGTACCGATTAGGGTTGTCACCTTTTGTTGAATAAATTACGGGACACTTGGCAAAATATACGAGATAATAAAATAATATGGGACAAATCTGAAATAACCTAAAATGAAAGTAACTAGTTTGGCCCTGTACTACTACATGACTAGGCCTACCCGCACAATTTCAAACCTCCATAATAGTCAAGAACACTCAGAAAATGTCTTACTTGCGAATGCTCAGACTACACTGGTACACTGGCGGACGGAAAATGGATATTTTAATTTCATAAGCACAGTTGGGGGTTAGTTTTGCACCGAAAAAAAAAGGCTTGCGTTAATTGAACACTTCGGTGTTCCTGGGTGACCACCATTTTATTTGTTGGATCAACACAACAAACGGTGTTCATTTCGGGTGATTCAACATGATGAATATTGTGATGCTACCACTATCATAGTGTTGAATCACCAAAGTAAACGGCGTTGATTCAACTAAAAAAAGTAATGGTCCCTTTGAGACCCCGAAAAAGCTATTTTTCCCAGTGTGATATCAACTAGAACAAACAGAAGTGGGGAATATTATATCCTTAACTCCAGGTCTCATGTTGGCGCCTGGAAATGTCAACAGAGTCTGTTTGCCAGGCTGTATAGTAAACAGTTAGAGTCCATCACAACGTAGTTGTTAAAATTATTGATATTTTGAAAATATACTACTTGGAAGTATGAATGTGAGAATTTACTACTTATAATACGGAACAACCACTGATAATACGGGACGGGTAAATTTTACCTAAAATACGGAACATTCCGTATTATATGGGACAGGTGGCAACCCTAGTACCGATTGTTCTATCGCAGACGACTCCAACTTACGGCCTGCGGGCCAAAATTGCAGTTACTTTTCTACATTGGTTCTAAAAGAGAATAGCTTGAAACAAGTAAATTAGTTATCATTTTTAAACAGTTTGCAGTTTCCTTTTTCACTTAACGTATTTGAACACCTAATAGATGGCAGTGGTGTTGAAGAGCTGTCAAAGATGTTCTAATAGGGGATATGAGATTTCGCTAAGAGTACACGTGTATGAAGCCATACGTCACATCTTATTCCCTCCCAGTTAGCCCACTTACTCCAATCAAAACCATTGTTTCCGGCTAATAAAGATTGCTGCAAGCTCTTTATTTGTATGCTAACTAATCAAGTGTATCGCCTTGATCGATTCTCAGTTGTTTTTTGGCTTCACTCCTTAGCTGGGAATGTGATAGCTATAAGCAGATCCGCTATTAGAACATCCTTGTGTCAGGTGACGTTATTTCCTTTAAGATTTCCTGAGGCGAGCCATTATAAAAACCCGTTTCTTATAGTGTAGAAAACAGCTATTATCTCCACACGGAGTAACTATTTCGTACCATTTCTAACTTAATCACTGATTTTATGTTCAAACCTACCTGTTATCGTTTTGAGTTAAATGAGAATGTAGATATCTATATCATTTGCCACAAAATAGCTACTCAATACACAGATAATAACAAGTTACCGTATTTTCTCAATTTTAAGAAACCCCCCTTTTTTTTACCGTGCAAAATCGAGATCTACGTAACGATACTGGAGTGATCGGTATAGTGTTGGAAGATAGACGCCAGAGTAAGCATTTAGCTTCGATTGTCCACTTCCAGTCTAAATCAATGTGATGGACGAAATTTTCAGTTTTCAGATTTGTACGCTTGTTGTCATTGAGCGGCCATTTTTTAATTGTCTTAATTCTTGAGTTATGCATGTACTGGATCGCGCATATAATAGTGCATATAATATGTACATTTCCGGTAAAAAAAATTAAGACATAAATAGAAAAATCGACCGCACAGTGATAACTAGTGTAAAAAAATAATGAGTAAAAACTAAAAACTTAGCCCATACTGTTTGAGACTGGACGTGGAGGATCGAGGTAAACTGCTTTCTCCGTTTCTCCGCTCCCTGGTTTGATACATGAATACACATAGGTAACGGATTGACTGGTCCAATACAATTAAGCTGTGTCGACTTGACATCAGTTTTCGATTAATCTCGTCTGGATGATTGGGATTAACTTGCGTGTCTTATTGGTTTGTCTATGCTTACGCGTGTTTAAGCTTGGTGCTTCGGAAGAAAGCGTTAACTTGCGTGTCTTATTGGTTTGTCTATGCTTACGCGTGTTTAAGCTTGGTGCTTCGGAAGAAAGCGAGGGAGATTTTAATATTTATTTTTAATAGATTACAAGTGGTATTCGAGGTGTGCGCACATGTACTGGCGTCAATTTCGGGCCGCTAGCAGTAGATCCGATTACCTACTTACATCCATGGGCTTCATAAATTATTATTATTATTATTTTTTTTTTTGTATCGATCAACCCTGTATCGCTAGTAGATGGAGGTCAATGCCGTACACTAAAGCCACAACCAAAGCAGATACAAAGAAACTGATATTTGATTTACGTCCAGCGATGTTGATATGTACGGAGGCTGATAGATCTTTTTATTCAGTTAGTTTTTTCTATTTGAAAAATTCACCATAGTTACCCAATATCAGAACGTCAGGTCCGGTCTAAATTTATTTTATAAACGTGTCATATTTTTCCTTAGAATACGATGCATATAGATTTTGTGGATTAAAAACCATCCGGCCGTGTTCTATACTTACACAGAACAAGACATTTTACATAAAAGACTGCTTGCTGTTTGCTCTTCGCGTGCTAAGCTAAATTCCACCTCCCTTCTCTCTTTAGTTGCGATTTCACTCACCTGTCAAAGGAGTCTGGCTTGTTCTGCGGTTGCTCTCTCTCTCTCACTCTCTCTGACCTTTCAATCTTTCTCAAACAAGTACATACACATTAAAATCTTTTGTTTTGTTTTTTTCCTAGTTGCATTTAGGTATTACATTGTCTTATTTGTGTTTGCTGTTCATTTTTGCGGAAACGAAAATCCCGGATACGCAGGAACTACTTTTTTGTTCTTGCATAAACAAGGATCTTTTTAGTGTGACTAATGTTACACGTGTATTTTAGCCTTTTAACTTTGACTTTGTCCCTGCAAATGGTTAATTTGTTTCAAATGTTTGACCTCGCTGTTGGTCAGAAGCACGGTAAAGAGCAATACTTTTGTTTTTCTCTTTAGATCAGAGATAATGTAAATCAAAGTATTGACAAACTGTCTCATCGGGAAATTTGAATTCCAAACATCAGACAAGTCAGATAGAAAATAGTTGTAGGTAGAACCTATTATCGCAAAATTCTTTTACGCCAACTGGCCCCGAATCACGAATGAAATAATGTTAGTATGATTGTTTCTGCATTCTATTTTAAAACAGCGAAAAGCACAGAGTGCGAACAGAGCATCTGATACTGCATGTCATTGGCCTAAGGGTAAATATTGCTCATGATTTAATGCATTATTTCAATCATAATTCGGTTAGACTGACACCAGGTGGCGCGAAAGGTGGTTGAGAGAATGGGCAATGGGAAAATTGGGAATACTGTATCTATAATTATTTTATCTACGATTCGTTTAATGTTTGGTGTTCAACATAGAGTTAGGAATATAATAGAGAGTCTTCCATGACGTCACATGAAGCCAAATTTACGGTTCAGCGGCAGCCATATTGTGTGTGTCCCTCTATACCGAGCAGTGCCAGATCTAGAGGGGGACAAAAGGGGGCAAGCGCCCCGGTCGGCACGCTTAGGAGCGGCAAACAGCTAACGATAAAAAATAAAAGCTCTTTAAAAAGGAAGTAAAATTGCCTATTGAATTGAAATTGAACTAAAAGTGTTCAAAATTTCAATACCGGCGCGCTAAGACATTCTTCATGTTATTCCATACAACCTACCTTCATCTTTAAAATTCAAAACCGCGATTCACGTCAGGTAGGTTGGTCTTCTGTCTTACTGGAGTTAGTAATAGCAAATCCACGACAGGCTTCAGAGAAGATAACAAAAGTACACTACGTGATGCGAGACAATGTTGTGGCCGTCGCGTCGGCAGGTCGTGTTGTTTCGGCTAAGAAAAACGATGGAAAGGGCGGCAAAATTTAACTTTGCCCTCCCATAGAAAAATTGGTAGATCCGGCACTGATACCGAGTACTGTGGATCAGCCGGTGACCTGAAACGCACATTTCTGTCGTGTGACTTCAATAATACAGCACAACACATCTGTGACATTTTGAAGCATTTTATAATTGTCAATTCGCTGTGAAACAGCTGTTTATTCGAACAACGATAGGTATTTTGGAGGTTTCATCTGACATGCGCGTTGTTAATTAATAACTTCCTCTTTCCATAAGAAAGAATAAGGCAATACTTGGTATAGAGGGCCTCTAAATATGGGGACAGTCAATGTGGTCGAAGTGCTTTGTCCCTTCCGTCTCTTGGCTTCACTCCCCTCGCCAAAACAACAGCCTCACGCTACCTCTATTCTATTCGTAACTCTATGGTGTTCATACTGCTCGATGAGTCAGCTTGTACTGTACCATTGACCTGTATCCAAAAACAATACTGCACTGATTTATCCAATTAAAAATTTATTGATTATATGAAGCCAGGGAGCAGAGGGGACCGTTAATCTCGATCGTCCACTTCCATTCTAAACCTATATGGAGCAAATTTTCAGTTCTAACTCAGCTTTTACGCTTGTTATCGCTTGTGTGGACCGTTTTTTTTTTAATTTTTGTCTTAATTCTTGCAAAAAATTTAATTTTATTTACAGCATGTACTATTATTTGTGCAGTTCGGTATGCGTATAAATCAACAGTTAAGAATAAATAATTTAAAAAGCAGACCACACAGCGATAACAAGTGTAGAAAATTGAGTTAGAACTGAAATTTGGTCCATATTGGCTGAGACTGGAAGTGGATAATCGAGGTTGAGTACTCTGCCGTCTGTCTTTCGACACTAGTAAATCACTCCAGTATCGTTACACATATCTCAATGGTATATAAACTATGACAACATTGATAGTGTATCTTTTTTCACGCCAATTGTTTAAACTGTTCTTTTAATCTTCCCCAGTGGTTGTAACTCAGGTTGTAGATTGCTGCCTTTCCATTGGGAAGATTGTGGGTTCGTGCCTACGTTAAGGGCTGATTTTCTTGCAAGCATGCGTTGCTTGCAATTTGGGAGAGTAGCCAATTGAAACACGTGTTAGGGCTATATGGGTTAGTAGCCTTGGAAGCTTGCGTTGCTTCCTTTGCTTGCGATTTGGGAGAATAGTAAATTGAAATACGTGTTACATTTAGAACACGCAATAGAACGCGTATTTCAATTGGCTACTCAACCAAATCGCAAGTAACGCCCGCTTGCAAGAAAAGCAGCCATAAGTGTCGTTTTTTCCTGATCTTGGTCAGCCGTGTCGTATTAAGGGGTTCCCAACATCTCTCCCTATGAATTTCTTTGTAATCTAAATGTTTACATCAAAATTCATAGCTCCTCAATGGAATTTTCTAGATCCGACTGTTTGAATCATTGTGACACTCAACCAAAACCGAAAATTTCGCGTACCCTTCTCAGCACGTATATTTATTTGATGTTGCTAAGTAGCTCAAACTTTACTATTTAATCTTCATGACGTTATAGCCGAAATTAGACCTCGGCCTATGTGAAAGCTCTTATTATTTATTTTTCTCGCAATTCAGTATTACGTGGTCAGCTTTTACAAATCTTGATTTATCGTGCAATTTTTTTTTTAATCTGCCAGGTTACAACTTTCTCCTTAAGGCTTAATGGAAATAAGTTTCCCCTCCTTTCTTTACCAATTAATCAATTGTCAGCAGCAGCGATTCGTGGATTTTATAATGGGTAGGTCCTTCAAATCCACGATACTCTGATCGTCCCTTCCCCTCCGCTTAGCTAAGCTTACTTTCGATCTAATTATGCATTTAGATTCTAAGGAAGAAGGACCTTCTAATGACGTGATTGAACTACGCTCGAGTTGGTAACCGAGGCAGAGTGCGGGTGCACAAACAAATGTATTTCTTTTTACTGTAGGAAGGTCCTCGGTTCCTACATAGAGAAATCGCTTCTGATTCAGCTCAGGTAAACAGGAAATAACTTTCAAGGACCAAACTTCATTTCCTACTTCAATTAAGAGTACACTTTGTCTTAAATAAGTGTTAATATAATTTCATTATTATGTATATACTTTTTTTTATAGAATTATGTTAAATTGAATTGGTACACTTATAAAGTGTAGGGGAGAGTAGGATAAAGCAGGATGGTCTGCTAAAACAGAATACTCCGTTCAACTCTCAAGGAAATGTTTCAGTTTGCGTCTAATTGCCGTATTACGCTCACAACGTCACCGTTGACATCGTACAGTATGTATCAAGTGATAAAGAGGACCATAATTCTCGTCAAATATGAAAGCTGCAAAATATCAACGGTGGAAAATGAAAAGGGCGTAAGGGCCGAATCATGATTTTTCAGGAAACGAAAGAATTTTTTAAAAAAAATCTTTGTTAATTCATGTTTGGACCAAGAATTTTCTTGCGTTTACTTCCCACAAAAAGCAGATACGTATATGCTATTTACTGTACATTGTTCGGTAGAGCAGACTACTTACCATAAAATAGTGAGGGAATTGCGAATTCACGAGATTGGCGTTTATATCCTTTTCATTTCCCATGGTCGAGATGGTAATACTTAAACAATATTCGATATATATTTTACACGAACGTTTAATTCAATGTTGTCAAATTGTGCAACTTCTAAAAGAATCAGTTAGACATTTGTCACGATGCTGCATGTAGTAGGGGTGTTCGGAATTCCGGGATGTTGGAGCTTGTCGGAATGTCGGAAACTTCCGGAATAGAAGAAATTTCGAATTTCGCAATTGACTTCGAAACTTCCGAGCACCCTAGCATGTATACAAGATACCAAATAATAACGTATAATAATTCAAGCGTGCTTAAAACGGACTAAAAGCAGCATTCAAATGATGAGGAAGTACCAATCCTAAACGATAATTGATTGAAGCCAGGTCACGTGCATGTAGAATTACTGAAAGTCTAGGTTTTCGGATATAAAAGAAGTTTACATTGAGTGGGTACTAAAATTGGTACACGAATCTGAAGTTAGGTAGTAGAGATTGACAGCTTGTCTTACCACGTACTATAACGTAAAGCAGCACTTTTAGTGACCAGACCTGACCCGAACGTAATTGACCAAGTCTGAAACTTGACCCAAATCTTTATGATCCGGTAACCCGATACTCTAATCTTATCTCAACTGACTCAGTAACTCAATCTTGACCCGATGACCTCTATCTTGACTCGATTTGACCTAGTCTTGTTTCTATGACTTGAATCAATCAATATTTCCATTTGCGAGATTTACAAAATCTTTCAGAATAGCCTTTGCGAGGGGATAATTATTTGCACATCTCCGGGGGTATTTTTGAACTTTCGGGGGATATTAGGACTTTTTCCATATAGAAACTTTTCGGCGTCGTATTCTTGGTACTCCGGGGAGGGGTAAATACCCCATTTCTGGTCATTCCTGAAAGAAATACTGTTCAGACGTCGAAAGTCATGTAAGGAAAGAATTGGAAACTCTGCTTTGATCTTCGAGCCATCGGGTCAGCGGGTCAGCCTGGGTCCCAAGCAACTTGATGACCCGGAGAGCTGGTCTAAAACTTGATCTGGTGACTCATTTCAGCTCTGGTGTAAAGACATATAAGATAGAAACGAACTACTTTTATTTAACGAATATGAAGTATTGCAATATTAATTCTTTTTACATTCTTTTCTTTAGTTCATAATGGTTCGTGGTGTCCTCAAATCTTGCAACGTTAATTTAACTCATTTCTCGACGTCAAACAATGCTGAAACTTTGCACAGTGACGTAAGTCGTCTGACAATACAATATTCCATTGTTAATTTCATATTTTCTATATATTTATATATATTTTAAAAACATATTTTAATATTCTTTAATATGGACTTTTTCATTCTAAAATAAATACTAGCCTGCAACGATTTTGGGTTAAACTGGTTGCAGAACATTTTAGGATTTGAGTCACAAAATATTAGCTTGAGATAAAGTATCTGACCAGCGTAATAACTCGAAAAAATGTAATAAAATAAATGTTTTAAAGATCTTAAAAAATTCGTATTAAAAAGTAA
>JAGDQP010024432.1:16171-27971 GCA_022664845.1 Lepisma saccharinum | reverse complement strand
TAGTCAAATTCTGTCAAACCCCCGGAAAGCTAACATACTCGGCACTTTAAAATTGAAATCGTTAAAAGCCTATAGATACCTTAAAATATGTATTTACATTCCCCTAATATTAGTTAAATTCCCCCGTACTGATAATACTGGCAGAATCTGTACTGGTATGTTCCATGGAAGAGTGAAAAAAATATTATTAGATTTACGTTAGTTGGTTCTGCATATTCACTACTTGTTCCTGCTGATTGGCTTTCATTGTGATCATGAACACTGAAGAGCAGGTCACTCTTAATACATTGTATGTTGCCGTACAAGGTATGAAGGAATTGAAACAGTTTGATGGAACAAACTATGAATTTCTCGAGATTTGTTGTTTTTTTTAAAACACAGCCAGTTCATATGAGTAATCATAAAACGTGATTTCTAGTTGTAAAATGAATTAGTGTCTGTTCTGTCAAGAGTTCAGTGTTTTAAACTACATTTGCTTTAAAGGTACACTTGATCAATGGGATAAATACATGTAGAGACTTCGTTCTCTTTATTGGAACAATTGTTAAACCATACCATGGAGACGTTTCTCTGTATCATGAATTTGTGTTGCCAAAAGTGCCACTCAGACTGGATTCCAAAAACAGATGTATGATAGGTCTGGCTTATGAATATTGCTTTGATACTGTAAGAAAAATAATATTGTAGATGGTCACTGAGGAAATTTCATCACTTGTCGGAAACAATGACATGCCTTAGGTTCTCTGAAATAACAACGGAATTTTTAACACAAAATATTATTGAGTTGCGGGAGCAAATTACAAACGGATGAGAGTTTCCTGGTTGTTTGTCCAGATAAATCCTCGTTATACTAAGTATTCGTTTAAGATTTACAAAACGGAACGTCTATGATTATTGTGATCAGGGTGGGCAAGAAGAATAGAACAGGGTTTTGAATTTTCGTCTGTACGTGAATTAGTAAAGTATTAATTTAACAAATTTTTAACAATAATGTTATGTTTTGCATGGAATATGACACCCAATGGATTTTTAAGTATATATTTCTAGATAATTTGATTTTTTTAGGAAGCAAATCAAAGATTTTTTAAAGCATTTTTGGAAAAGTGCTGTAAGAAGTAAATACTCTTTAAGGCCTCACGCCCCTAGTGCCCCGTCAATGGATCTTCCATAATATACAATAATGATTTTTGTGTGGCTCGATTTTGAGAGTTAGCTATCATTCGTGAGGTACTGGTTTCGATCTCAGCGACGAACAAACCGACTGAGGTTTTCCAGACCTAATCCTCCATTACAACAGGCAAATACCTGGACGGTACCTACATAAAAGTACCTAACTGTCTACCTTCCCTCGGCCCTAGCTAGTTCTGAGCATTAGATGTTAAATACCGGAATATATATATATATATATATATATATATATATATATATATGTACAATTGATGATATACTTACCTTCTTAACTTTATTTAGGAATCAACATAACACAAGCACTTTGATATGCAACTGACGAATTTTAATTTATTTATTACATAAATAGTGTGAAATTTCACTGATGTTTCAAACTAATAAGGTCAATTTTGTTTTCCTTCTTTTAGAAAATTCTATGGGAATCGAACCCTTTATATTATAACGCCATTTTAGCATATGAACTATTTATATAGATGCTATTATAATTATATTTTTTTTATAGCATATTTAGAATTGCAGTAACTTTCAGTAGATACGATATGTGCCAACAGGCATGAAGAATTATATATATCTTGTTCGTTTTCTCAACTTGAACTAATATATTAACAAGGGTGTGCTGACATTTGCTTCATCCTTTATGCATTAAGTAAACGTAGCAGAATTATCTTATAATCCCACTGCGTAGTGGACATATATATGGATGGATATTAGGCATTGCTACAAAGTATATTGATGTAAAAACTTCGTGTTACAAACATTTAAAAGCATTTCACGTATCACTTTTCTTAATGTTTTGATAACGTTTCTTCGTTTAATTTAATATTTACAGCACTGAAATACAAAATAAACTAAACCATTATTGTCACTATGACGGATATATTAATATTCACAGCTCCATAAATAATTTGTCTGTTTCTTTTTCACGCGTACCTGGGTGTTAACTTATTGTGCTATAATGCCAAAAAGAAAATCTGGTCATATTATCTACAAGATATTCTTATCGTCGTATAGACTAAGATACACATTTACTTCCTTAACTTTGTACATCTGTAACTTGGTTGAATGAATACAGTATACATCTCCTCTAATTTGTTTTCGATTAAACAAACACTTTTTGTAGTTATTGAATTTCATATTCTCTATATTGGCTTTTTATTCCTTTGCACACATTTTTATTTTCTTATCTGTTCTAAATAAATACATTTGAAATCTTAAGTCAACAGATTCTTTAATGGGTTTTCCATTATATTCATCGTTGAATTGACCAAAAGCTTTCTATTAGCTTTTGGTATATATGTTGGAAAATCACCCGGATAGTCAGTAGTGCCAAACAACTCAATATCTTGTTTTACATCCTCGTAAGCGTCATGAGTTTCTACATGAATGATGAAAGAGTCCGTGTCGGTTTGTAGTAGTTTTACTTTATTACCATACATATTTTTCAGATAATCATAATAAAACTATAATTGAGTAGTTTTGTTAATTGCAACATACAAAATCCTCCGAACATTGGTTTGTTTACAAGCTCTTCTTTATTTCTAACATGTACACACACAAGATTTTCATTTCTGATTGCTCTTTTCTGTACTTACCTGAGTTTACTGGTTTTTGAAATGCGTTACATGTTTTGGTTATTTTAACATTTTTCCTACTTAAACATTTTCCATCTGTTTACCAAATATCCTATTGTTCATTTGCTTAAAAAAATATTTTCTGAATCATTTTTGCCTGTTTCCAATGTTGCGTTTTTTTCAATATACGGTTTAGCTACTTTTAATTCATATTTAAATCCCTTTTGTATGTTGATCAATTGATCAATGTACCTTGACTTATATGGTATTTTATATTTCGATAGTGAACAATGTATGATGTTTTAATATGCAAGGTTGTTTAGATATTAATTACAAGTCCGTATGGAAGTAGCTATATCGTCTATACTTACATTTTGTATACCACAATAACATATTTTTAAATGTGTGAATACTCGTAATGGAATCTGCTTGAAACTTTCCAATAAATAGGATATACTGTATATAAGTCTAAGAAATTATCTCCCATTATTTTAATTCAATATTAGTTAAATTCCATTTGTTCTTTTGCAAGCAATACTTTGTATACAATTAAATCTAAATTATGTTCGAGTATAAACATTTGGTTTGGTTATTCAAATTCTTTCAGAATTGAATACAAGTGGTTAAGAAATTCATTCAATTTATGAAAATTTAAATCAAAGGGCACTGAAATACTTCTAAAATAAGCTCTATATTTTCTTGAAATTATCGAATTCTTAACTTAAAATCGATAAATATATAAATGTTCTGCTAAAGTAAGTTTGGTTTCAACATTCATTTAAGAAAGAGAAAATGGTCAAATAAATTTATGTTTCTCATTTCACCTCTTTTTCAATACTTTGCTTAATATCCAAATCACAATTAACCACTAGTAAAACCTTCAATTAATTTTTAAAGTTATTAATTAACTTAATCAAGTTTATGTAACCACTCATCTTTTTATTTAAATTAAATTTGTTACTTAAGACAGTAATTACAAAAGAAAGTTTTGTAAAACTATTAGTAATTATTGAATATATGGCCACCGGAATGATATATTAATAAATCCTGTTGCAGCTGATAAAAATATTGACAAAGTGATTAAAATTAATAAAAATAATTCAGAATTTTATACTTTCTTTTTTACTTCATTAGCAATAAATCTATTTTTTATTATTGATTCTAAGATTTCAATTCATTTTTCATAGGGATATAATCAGGCATTTCCATGTACAGTAAAGCTTAAAAGGCACAATTGTTTAAATTGCCAAAAGATTATGCTACCTTTTCCTGTTCAATATGATATATTATTTTTTTCTTTCAAATCATAACAACATAACATAATGTATTATTAGGCACAGTTTTTTCACAATTAACAATTAGCTTCAAATTGGAGTTATCTGATGTAACTACTGTATTATGTTTAATAGTATGAATTACTTACATAGGTCTATTATTTGAGAATTCTAGTAGGTAATAATTCCTTTCAACAATACCACACATATATCTTTTAAAAGCTGCATATATCTTCAAATACTTATCACTAGCTAGATCGAAATTCAATAACTCAAGTGGAATTATTTCATTCTTTCCATTTCTAGAATTTATGTTTTGAACTTTACAGTGGTCAAATTTATTGAATCACGTTTCAGAGTGGAATCATTATGATTAGTTTGAAGCAAGCATGTCACAAAATAGGCATATCAAATTTATTTGAATTAAATTGAGTGGTTAGATCAAATTCAAAATATTACCAGGATACTATTTTTTTTAACCTTGATGAATATTAAATGAAATTAGAATATTCTTTGTTCGAATATATTTTTCCTTACAATATTAATATAACTAGAATTGTAAATAACAACAGACTTTCTAATTTACATTGATTAAATCACATTTTGCAGGATGAGAATTACTGGTTCGTTGATGAGAATGAGTGGTTCCTCCTTAACTATCTTGCAATATTTACCTACAAAAACAATTCCCATCATTTTGATTTCTAAGAAATGTATATTTTAGTCCAGATTTTTACATAATCTCTTTATAGTCTGAACAAAATCCAGGTAGCAGTTTTAGTTGAAATGATACTTTCTGGTCTATTCGTCTCCAATTAAACACCTCCCATTCACATTAATTTACAATAATTCGCATAAGTTTTCGAAATTAAACTATTATTGACAGCATTTGAAATTATATCTGGATAATCAGTAATATCTCAAATTTGTTCATATATACTCATTTCAATATGAAAAAATAAGTGAGGAACAACATTATTAATTAGTTTAACATCATCTTCTGTAGTTGATGATGAAACTGTATTTTCACCATTTGCATCTCTTCTTCTGTTTTCAAACATTAAATAACAATAAGAAAAATAGGTATGAAAAAAACCAAAACTAACATATATTTCAAATTAAATACTTTTATCTTGTAAATGTAAATTATTTATTATTTTCTGTTTTGGTGTATAATATTGTTTCTCATAGCTCCATTACGTCCCATTTTTATAGAAGAAATATGTAATTAATTGTAAAATAACTGTTACATTTCCTCCTACAAAATTAAAACTTCTGCATTTTTATCTTTAATATTAATTAGTATTTCATTAATTATATTATGCTTAACATTAAAAATAGATGGTAAGGAGAAAAGTAAGTAATTTGCTGTTTAAGTACCAATTTTAAGACAAGAAATTATATCACTTATTTATTCATCTATAATAACAATCCCATCATCATTATTACAGTGAATATTGATATTATTAAATAGAACGAAAACGGAATATTTTATCCAATATAACTATTTCTACATTCTAATATTTCGTATCGAACAAATACTAAAATCATTCCATATGTTTTAATTCTATATTTATCCTTTATAGTATTTTGAACTCTATTTCATATTTTATTTTCAGAAAGAGTCGCATTTTTTTCAATACACGATTTAATGATTATAATATTAGGTCTCTGGTATTTTTATTTCTTCATCTCCGTATATATAGATTGATTAACTTTAGTAGTAATATTAGGTGTTAAATAGGTTTTACACAAACCAACTAAACCAAATTTTAATTATTATTTTGATTACCTATAGGATGCTAAAAAATTGTTTGCAGAATATAATTATTTCTAGATGACATGAAAGTACTCATTTCATGTGCTTAAAATATCACTACACATATCTCCACTACTAAACATCATTAAAACTATTAAACATAAATGACCACATATAACAGCTCCAAATTCTTGAAATATTTCATTATTATAATACATATTAGACCCTAAATATTTAATTAAAGATTTTTTGTTACCTTTTTTTTTGTTTTTTAAACCGTTTTTGTTCACTTACTTCCAAATCTAATCCAGCATGTTCCTATATTCTTAGATTGGTATAAATTAACAATTACGCATTCATTCTTATTTGCTACTTTTAGAAGTTCATCAATCAAAAATACACTTCCTTAATATATTATTTTTAATTGCCTTACAAGTCTATCAATATAAAAATTAGATTAAGGTTCTAATATTTTTAAAACTTGAAACTTTTTCGTGTTTTCTATTATTCCTTTCAAACTCTTCAACTTTTTCATCAGATTTTTTTTAATTTGCACTACTAGCTATTGAAGCAAGAACACTGCAAATGCCAGCAGGCGCTGGTAATGCTCCCAATACTGTAGCTAATGTAACTACAAATGAACCAGCATATATTATTCTCTTTTCAAGCTTTCTAAGTTAAGTAAACTTTAAAAAAATGATGCTATTTTGTTGTCCTTAATGATATTTTTCTTACTACGCATTTGTTTTTCATTAAGAATATCATGGCTTTTCATTCGTGTAATTTTTTGGAGCAAAATAAACTTATACAGATTTTACTATCATTTATTACACAAAAACATATAAACCTAAACATTTTTTGTTTAAAATTGATAACAGTTCCTACACCTAATATAGCTATACTTTCAGGATCATTTGCATCTTTTGTAAAAACTCAACTCCACGCATTAGTTTCGAATATTTTATAAAATTTACGACGTGTTTCCAAATCTTTATTTTCATGATAGTCATTATAATGTTCTTTACATGCTTCATTCAATTCATTAATTCCCTTATGACCTGTACACATTATTTCTTAAAGTTTTCTGTAGATTTGAGAACATTGATACAACAGGTATATGAATTTCATTCATACCTTTTAAATGTAAAATATCATTTATTAACCATGTTTCATATTTCTCATTATTCCGAAATCTAGGAGCTAATAAATTTATAATTTTAATTAAGTATTGAATACCTACAGGATAATTTGTAATAAAATTTATTAATTTGGAACTAATCATATTTATAACACTAACCTTATCGTTATAATTTTAGCATTTAAACAAGTTTATTCACCAGCTGAAATTACTAATCGATCAATTACTTTGCTGACGTTACTCATCCATAAACATTATTTTGGCATATTTTTTATTTCTGTCCCAAATTTAGTCGACTTGAGTTTTTGTATTTTTCGTGTATTAGATTAATGCAATTCAGATATTTATAACCATGATCAGACTTATCTTTTCTACTTATATCTTATTCCTCAAATACAGCTTCAGATTCTAGAATACCATCGGTACAGTTTTCCGAATCATCATCAGAAATTAAATCTGGATTAGTCTTTTTCCTTTTAAAAGTTCCCTAAATAATGTTTGTTTCCAATAATTAAATCATTATCAGTATACTTAATATCAAAATTATATATCTTACTTAATTCCATCAGGAAGGGTCCCAAACACTCTATATTTTAAATTTAAATATTTTGTTGCAATATTATCTATGTGTGTGATTCTGTCTACTTTATATTTAATTTGTTTTTAACATTTGTTTTATTTCGCGCGTAATCGGGTTAGTATAAAAAGATTATTCTAATAAATTTCGATCTACTACTACTAGTCTTTAAATTAAATTTTTATTTTCATCTGCTAGGTAGATAACTTTCCCCAGTACTTTATCTACATCCTATATTGTAGAAAAAAACGTTGATCATGTTTTTTTAATTTTTCATACGTTACTTTGTTTCTCTTTAATTACTGAACAATTTTGCTATTTCCTCCTAAAATTTTTAATGTTTAGGGCCCTCTTTATATCATAAGGATTCATTTATTTGTATAAAGACCTATGAGGCCTTTACGTTTACGCTCATGTTTAGTTTTTATGTTTAAACGTTTAGGTTTATACACTCTTTCATCTTATTCCTCTATTTTCCGTTATTTATCTTTGATGTTATGTCAATTTTAATAAATCCGTAATCCTAATCCGAACACTTTGAACATATCACTTTGAATATTTCATAACTAATATCATCGCCAAAAAAATCATAGCAGAAATGTTTCTGATTGGTATTATTTTGTTTAAAAATACATACAACCTTTGCATTATCTCTTACTATGGGCTTGCAAAGTAACTCTGTAACTCTGAAGTAAATAGAATGTATTAACATTTGTATGTCTACCCCGAGAGAAATAATCAGTAACACAATTTTGACGCTCTTTGATTATACCGTCAAATTCAACAAGAAAGTTTTCTTTGGAATCTTCCACTGGAATAACAATTCCATTATCCGATGAGAAGGAAGACAATCTTTCATTTATTACATCTTTTAATTCTTTATATGTTTTTTTGTAAATTGTTATATATAATTATCTTGATTAGAAGTCACAAGACACACTTAAATATATATATTATCAATCCCTACAAGATTTAAAATAGAATTCATCGGCAAATATTTTTACCGCAATTACTTGGTCCAATAATTAAACAAGTTAAATTATCAGGTAATAATAAATCTCCATTTAATTTTCTTTTTTTCTCATCTTAAAGATGCTAATATCCCAATTAATTTTGTTCTTTCTAATTTAGTTATTATACACGTTTTTGTTATTGAAATTAATATATTTTGTAACACTAAATCTGAAGAAGAAAAATTAGAAAATAGAAATTATTGCTAAATTTTATAAAAAAATTAAAGAATTACATAATAATTTATATATTTTGTAACATAGAATGTAAAGATCTATACAGAAATAATGAGAAAATAGAAAAATTCTTAAAGCTTTTGTTGAAAAATAGAAAATATTGATGAATGTTATTATCAAGAAATGGATGATATATTGTCAGTATATGTAATAAATTATAACAAAATAACTGTAATAGAATCAACCTTCGAAACAAATTATAAGGGATTTGTTCAAAGGACACATATTTATTTTATTAGAAAATTGTAGGTAAAGTTAGTGGCGAACAAATATCTCAATTTTCAGATATTTTTTTTGTTTTATGTTTCTATATGAGGATTAAATTTTAGATATAAAGTTTTTTCCTGATATTTTCCACATACACTTTTTTCATGACAACGAAAGACTGTCGGATTTAGTTGCTTAAGGAGATAAATTTTCATTTAAACCCCAAATAAACTAGCTGCAATGAAAGAGAATGCTATTATATATTTCTTCTTTTTTCCAGAATTTGACTTCAATTATTATTTCATTTCAAATAAATGACATCGTTAGTTAGTGTATGCTATGAAAAAATAAAAAAATATTATTATGAATTGATTGTAGGTTTTTAACTAATAATTGACAAAGAAATTGGGTTCTTTAGTATTACAAAATTATGTAAAGATGGTGGAAAGGAGTTTACGAAACGGAAAATAATAAAACAGTAAAGCATTGCTTAAGTACTTTGAGAATAAACCGGAGTCAAAATTCTGGCATCGGGTTTAAGGGACATAATGAGGATAAATTAAAAACAACAACATGGCAATATTTTTGGAACAATTAATTTTAAATATTGCTTTGTGAATATTAGTAGAATTTTATGATAGGTGTAATACAATAATTTTAGTTTATTATACAAATGAATTTAAAAAAGTAATGAATAGCTTAAATATAAAATGATTGAAAATTTGACTAAATTGAAATTAACTTAAGATACGAGCAACTAGAAGCTCTAGAAGTGTATAAAGAAGGTATAGTTAGTAACACAAAAATTATTATAAACATCATACATTTACAATCATTCAGAAAAAGAGGGCTGATCCGTTTAGGCCTTCTTACATGATCAAAACAATAAAAGGAAATTACAACAATCAATTAATGAATTAAAATCAAAATATGCAATTACGAAAATCGTTTAAATGAAATATAACTTTAGTGCTTTTAATTTATTTATCCGTATTAGAGAGGAACTTCATTATGTGTATTGTATGTTTGATCATGTTAAATTAATTAATAATAAAACAATGGAATACTTCAAAATGGATATTATTGTATTGAATAAGCTAAATATCTTTCTTAATTATAAATGGATTGATATTGTGTTAACTGTAAGAAGCGAAAAAAGCACGAGATATAAAACATGAACCAACTAAAAATAATATATATATATTATATAGGTAAATGTGTTACTTGTGGTTCTAAGAAACCTATTTTTTAAAATTAAAAAATATTTTAGATCGAAGTATTGAGGAATTATGTAAAGAAGCAAAGTGAAATTATTAACGATGTAAAGTAATTACAATTTAATTGATGATTTATGGCCAGCTGATTTAGTAGAAATGGACACGGGCATGTTTAAAATATATAAAAAATAAATAAAGGTTACAAATATATCCTAAATGTTATTGATGCATTTTCAAAATTTGTTCGTTTCAGTATAAGATAAAACAAGAATGAATATTACTAAAGCTTTTGAAACTATTTTAAAGTATAGAATTCCAACTCATGTACAAATAGAAAAGAGTCTTATATTTTTATCAGAATTCATGAAAACATAAAATTAATCAATTTTCAACATATTCAAGTTTTTAAGGCTGCCATTGTAGAAATATTTAAAAGAACATTAAAAGTTAAAATGTGAAAAAACATTTTGTTTAAAGACAATTATTATATATTACATGATATTGTTAATGAGTATAATGATACAAAGAATAGTACATCAAAAATGAAACTAAATGATTTATTTAAAGGGAATGAAAAATATGTTTCTATATAACTAAATATTTATAAAGTTTCAAATATACCTAAATTTTGAGAAGGGCGATTAAGCTAGAATTAGCAAAACAAAAGGAATATTTGAAAAGGTTTATAGAGCTAATTTGTCAATTGAGATTTTGGAGATTGTTAATATTCTATACCAATAACATATAAAATATAAATTCAGACGGTGACGTTATTAACCGAAGATTTTATGAAGAAAATCTAATGAAAATATCCATTTACGAGTATTTTAGTTGCGAAAATATTGAGAAATATTTTTTTAAATAATTACTATTTGGCAAATTCTCATTATAGCTGGGTGGATAAAAATGATGTCATTAGCTGATAACCCATAGCATTTAATCAAGTTTCTCACTAGTATATGACTAATTAATTTAGCCACATTGATTTCATTTACTGAAATGTACTAGTAAATTGAATAAATTACAAGAAGACATTCCGTGCGTAGAATTCTGAAACCCCTTAATAAGTTTCTTAAAATGAGGGTATGAAATGTGGTTTTATATACATTCCAAGTTTTTATGAAATCAATAAATATTAAAATGGTTTGAAAAGTATATTGCAATACGTGTAAAAATGTATCTCAAATTTGCATTTTAAGAAGCACAATAATCTAAACTGCATGAATTGTTAGTGGGCTTATCCAAACTTGAAGTAACGGTATGTTAAAAATTTGAATAATATTTTTGTAATAAATGCTAATACAAAATAATTGTACAATGGAAGAAAATAATTAACTTATAAATGGTGCAATGGAACGTACGTAGCTGTTAATCAAAATAGTGAAAAAAATAGAAAGAATGTACCAAAAGTGATAGTATTGATTTTTAAAATAGAAATAAACATGTTAAGATATTAGCATTCAGTAATTAAAATTGTGTAGCGAAACTCCTTATTCACCATTGTTTGAAAATTAAAAAAAATAAGTGTCTTAGTTAATGGAAATAAAGTGCAATGTTTTGTCACTTTAAAAAAATATATTATATGCATGACGATTATGAGCTTTTTACTTTACTTGGTATTC
>JAGDQP010024432.1:0-15771 GCA_022664845.1 Lepisma saccharinum | reverse complement strand
AACACGGTGAATATGTCATTAATTAGAAACGCGCTAACCTGGCTTGCTGTTATTGATTTCAATGGTTTGGCAATAATGAAATGACTTAAGTATTCACAGGCTACAATGATATAACTACACGATCGGCTCTCTCTCAGAGGACCATAAATATCAAGAGAGATACGTTCAAAGCTCGATTTACCTTTAGTGGGCAATGCAGTCCTTGCTTTCGTGCCGTATTTTTATTACATTCCTGATATTTATTACACAACTTTATGTAGGATTTATGGTCTACCGACATTCCGGCCCAGTAGTACCTTTCTTTGGCTGCCATGAAGGAGTTATGAAATCCTTTTTGAGCGCCTGTGTAGGGTGGCTATGAACTTCATGTAAAATGTCTCGGATGAGACCTTTAGGTATAACCAATCGATAAGAGTCTACAAACTTTCTGTACAAAAACTCCCGTTTTGAATTTCGTACAACCTGACATCAAGAGCAGTCGGATCTGTATGTTTTTTCTGAATTATTCCTTGGATTTTATCGTCTTTTTGTTGAACAGCTCAGAATTTTGTTTTCTAGAACTATTATTAACTGCTAAGGGGTCTTCTCTTGATTTTCGTTCTTGATCCGAGATTACCTTTATGGCATGTCTTGATAAATAGTCTTTTACTACGTTGCAACGTCCGGCGACGTGTTTAATTTGGAAATCATATGGAGCTAGACGTAAAGCCCAACGGATAAATTTTCCTCTGAGATGGGTGCATTTTCTGAGGTAGCATGTGGCACACGAATCTGACTAAACTACAAACTTTACATCGGCTACAAATTGATGGAAGTGGGCTATCGCTTGCACTACACAAAAAGATTCCATCTCAGGAATACTGTAATTTCTTTCTGGGTTTCATAATGTTCGTAAATAGTAGGCAATTACATGTTTAACTCCATCTTTAATCTGCATCAGTGTTGCCCCGATGCCGTTTTCAGCGGCGTCAACGTGAAACTCTGTGGCTAATGTTGAGTCGAAACTTGGTAGCACTGGATGTTCGCATAATATTTTTTTTAGGGTGGTGAAGGCTTTTTTCTCTTCTTCACCGAATATAAATGGAGTGTTAGCTTTCGTGAGTTTAATCAGTGGTTTGGTTACTGTAGAAAAGTTGTTTATAAACCGTAGAAAAAAATTGACGGTTCAAAGATAGGACCGTACATCTTTGACACATTTTGGGTATGGTATTTGAGTTATTGCTTCCACCTTTTCAGGTTCTAGTTGAAGTCCAGCCCGTCCTGCCAAAAATCCAAGCACTCTAGAGTTCTCGTGACATAGGCGACATTTTTCTGGGTTCAATTTAAGATTTGCTTCACGTAGTTGAAAAACTATCTCAAGACGTTCTAACATTTGTGACAATGAGTCAGCCCAAATTAATAAATCGTCCATATATGCCGCCATGATTTTCCATTTTAAAGAACCGAAGATTACATCGACTAAATTTTGAAATATCGATGCAGCGTTACTGAAGCCAAAGGGGAGACAATTAAAAGCATAGACTCCAGAAATACAGACAAAAGCGGTTTGGTGCTGATCTCCTTTACGAATGGGAACGGTATTTTTTCTGAAGTTATTGTAAAACAGGAAAGCTACATTAACAAGAAATCTGCGTTCTTCTTTGACGACAGAATAGCATCCGCTTGAAACTGAACCACACGGAGGGACGTTTATTGCTCTTACCATTAGAAAAGACCCAGATGTCTTGGTCGCTATTCAGTATACTTTTAATGTTTTCTTTATGATGAGACAAATTGTCTCGGTCGGACAGATTGAAATGGTTCAAATTATGGCAAAGGGGCTAAAAGTAGAAACAATAAATGCAAATAAATTGCTAAGTAATTGCAAAGGAGACCGACCACAAATGACGCCTTGAACTGCGTTGTTAGTTTCCTTTTGAAGGGTTCTAACGGTAACCAAGACCAGAACACAAACTCAAGAGGCCGAAATATATTTGGTAAACTCTTTGCAAAGTCTGTTGCTTTCCACCAGTTTTCAAATATTTACAAGTAGATGTGATTATTCCCTGTAGAAATGATAAACAATAACAACTGTTTTAAGGAACGGTGAAAATATTTGCTTAAAATTGAGAAAAAATTTCGTATATGTACACCAAGAAGGATCTTTTTTAGAAATGAGATATAAACATTCTTATTTAATTTGCAATAAGAAAATGTCGGTTTTGAAAAAGACTAGTAAGCTCGTTTTTTTGTTTTTTGTTTTTTGTAGGAAGTTGATAAATTATTTCTATCAATATTTCGGTTTAGAGTAAAGAACTTCTTATAGCTAAACCGCAGTGGCATATAAAATGAAAGAATCTTTGCCTTATAAAGAACTAACATTATTGTCTGATAACGAACTACCTAAAGCATATTATAAACATTAGTCTAAAGATTATTTTAGAACCAGGTTTCAGGCTGTTTAAATGGAAATACGAAAACACTGGTGAGGGGATAAGGCACAAATAATAGTATAATTCACAAGGTTGATTACATACACAAGGCTGCTTGTGTATATGCAGAAGAAGAAAGGTATTCTCTAAGGAATTACAAGAAGTGTCTGGCCAGGTATTCCCTCCTACAATAATGAACTCTCGACAAACACGAACGCTGCTGGCAATGCTGCCCGCTGAAAGTCGCTGAGTGCTTGGGCACTTCCCATTGCACCCCGCGGACTATCCCAGACCCCTCTCGCAGGTCTACAGATGTGAGCAGTCCGCTGTACATCTAACAGAATATCGGATTATTATTTTCTTGAATGTAATGTTGTATTACTAATTGTGGTAGAGTTAGTTTATCTATACATGCATAGCAGGAAAAATACTTTGGCGCGGATGATGATTGTAGAATATTCTGTAGTGCCTCTAAGATTTCATCATTTAGTGATTGAGCAATCTCTCGTTCTAGGTTTTATTTTCCCAGAAATTTTAGTGCTATGGGTGCTAATGTTAGTATTCGATCACCCTACATTTCTAACTGATTTATATAAAAGCTGTCTAAATTACTATAATTTCTTGGGATAAAACGCATAATGTACCAAATAATGCTCCAGCCGAATCACTACACATATTGAGTAATAATATTTTCCACATTTGACTTCATATTTTCCCACTCTGCTACAAACCGTGTCGGTGGTGGATACAGAAGAACTCTCTGTCTCATGTTCTCTTGTATACCTTGACTGCAAAAATATCTATAAGAGAGCAGTTTCGAGATTTCATGAATCGAATTATCCCATTTTTCCAGCCTCGGTAAAACACGGAACTATCAGATATTTTGACATTCACTGTTAACGATGATATATTGCCTGTTTATTCAAATTCCAGAAAGACATTCTGGCAACTCTTGGGAATATTAGAACAACCCGTTTATAAAGCTCCATTCATCATATCCTTGTACTACGGTTAATCAAAATCATCTGATTCCAATGAATTCGTACATTTCGTTGATGAATGCTCCATTCTAGAGAGAAGGATTAACAATATGTAAAAGAAATTATGGATTTCGTTTCAGATGGATCATTACTGATACACCGGCTAGGGAATTTATAAAATGTATTGTTTCTTACAACTCCCTTTACGGGTGTGAAAAATTCCTTCAAGAGAGCACTTTAGCTGGGAGAACTGCCTGAGCCAATGAAAGAATCATCACTCTCTAAAACGTGATTTGAGCATCAGTTTGGTTTCGCAAGTGCCCTTAGGTTACATTCAACTTCTGTGTCTTGGAGCAATGAAGAGATTTATTAGTTTGCGAGCAGACAATAGGCAAACAAAATATGAAGGAAGTTATTTTCGAATAAAAGTGATATCATAGAAGAGGATTGCCATACGTGCAATACGAAGAAGCCGAACTTCAATGAAATTTATTCATAAACCCCGCGCTATATTTTTTAAAGCTACGGAATTTCAGACATTTTTATAATATGCTGGACCTTCTGTGCTCTATCTAGTTCTAAACTTCTATTTCCTAGTGCTGCATGCAGCATTGCATATTAGTTATTGGCTTAAGCAAAGACGAAGAATCGAGGTATTGTGCTAAGGAACCACTTCACCCATTTGTAAAACATGTCAGATTACAATCGTTAAGAATATCTGATACATATTACTTAAGATTTGTTACGTTTATCGGACGATATTCCTTCTTTCGAGCCGGTGGACAGGTTTTAGCATTTCCCTTTTAAACATGCATGAGAACAGATAAACAATCGTGGTGAAAATTCTGTCTATTCGTAGTTTATGGCCACTGCTGGGGTAGAGTAGAAGCTATACGGAAATCGCAAACGGAAACATCTGGTTCCTGTCAATTGCACTGTGAACGTTTTTACATGCGATAATATACATATTATTTTCCTTTGCAAAGTAGATCATTACATATTTAAAAAAACACACAATCAAATAAATGGACGACATACGAGTAGGGAGCTGCTTATTCGCTTTGAGAACCTAATGCTTCTGTGTTCCAGATATTTGGGATAAGTAAAGCTTTACATTTAAGAATTACTGTCACATGTATGTGTATGTTCTCTTTGATTTCAGTTAGTTCATACTTCATGTAAATGATTACTTGAACAAAATATGTATTACATTCATTTCTGAATTAACTAATCTTTACACACTTCACATGTGTGACAATGTACAGCTACCTTGATTTTAGATTTATAGATAGTTTATGTGTGCCAATCTTTAGTTACTTTGAGTTTAAAATTGTTGAAAGTTAAACTTAGCATGTGATGTAGAGATACACATTTGTAAATGATTCCAGACAATAAATCAGATATAAATGTAGCAGAAATGCAAGGATATGTTTATCAAGATTTTGTAAGTGACACGAGTCGGAAATGCTATGTCATAGAATAAAAAAGTTATGGCTTATTGAAAATTCAGTTGCCCATCTATAAGCTTTCTTCATTGATTAAGGAAACTTCAAACTGCAAGGAATTTAAGTGCAATATGATATGTATAAAACACATTTAGACTTCATTTTCACTATGATTACAGCGATTTTATTTCTCTTAAGAACAAAACAAACTTGAGATAACTCTCTCTAGTATCTCGTAAGTGTCAAGACAATGGCGTGTTTCTGAGCAGTGCATCCGAATAATTATATACCAAGGTAATTGGAACTATAATTGTGGATACAAATTTACACTGTATTTCAAACGAGCTATCACTTGCCTCTCTATGACAAACCTTTACCAAAATATGTCACTGTTAACAATAAGAGAACTGACGCCGGATCCATGCAAGCAACCTTTTACCGCGGTGATAGCAATTACTGCAGCAATTAAAATAAGGGGTCTAACTCCGAGAGATGGCATCCTTGGGCGGACGTAGCCTGAGGAGCTCCAGAGGGACCAAGTTCCATAAACGAAAACTTCCTTACTTGAGGACTTTCTATATATACACTCACACGTACAGAATACACTCGCATGCTTGGATTTTATAAGAGTAAAATAGAACATTTGAATATTCTACACAGAGTATCCGGTTGTTGAAGCATCGTCCTTGCCTATTGGCAACGTAATTTTTGCAGCGAATCTAGCCTAAATTACCAACAATATGCCATTACTCCAAACACACATATATCCAACGAATGAGAAAACAAAGCCAGAACATATCCAAATAATTTAAACTCTCCTGGTTAGAGAGTGGGTGGCAGTTGAATTCTGAAAATCTGGGAGAGCAGAATTAAAGGGCAATTAAGCTCCTGGTTGAAACGGAGGAACGAAATGATCCTCAAGGAAAATATATCTATTGATATAAGTATTTTGATTCATACACTTTCCAAAAATGAAATTAAATTTGAAGCACATGACAATAATCAGATAGCAACCAATATATCAAATTGGTCACTAATAGTCTTGTAATTGAAGCTATCATAATTTTCTCGAACAGATGCAGGTGTTCGCAATTACATAAAGTGATATACTACCAACGTGTTCGAACGATGATCTGTGTATATATTGTTGATACGTATTTACTTCTAGGGAGTAACTCTCTTATTTTCCGTTCTTTCTTAATCATACCAATCATACCTCAGGTGGTCTATATTAAATATATTTATTGGAATATACGTTTATCCATGCTAACTGAACTGCAATAGGCTCTAATAGCTTCTTGTTGGCATCAATATTGGAAGTCGATAATGGGATAATGCGGAGTAAATGATTTTCTATCTATAATGAATGTTAGTCCGTCGCCATTATTGCTAAAATCTTTCGAAATATAATCACATTCAACAACTTATTGCATTTTACCTAATCTACTAAAAGATGAACTTATAACTAAATTATGAATATTTAATTCAAAGAAATGGCATAGCATATAATTCATCTTACAGCACTGTAGAAAAAATCCACACAAAGTCCTGATTTCTTAATACATATTCAAAGTATTTTAACTTGTATACGATACAAGTAAAAGGTCAAAACAAAATGGCTTAAATACAATTTAGACAAAACTGAATATGTCAGTATTGAAATGTGTTCGATTGCACATAGTATGTGTATTTCTGCGAATTACTGATGCAAATACTACAAGAATGAGTGGTTGCGAAAGGCTTTAAATTGGCTCATCTTATTAGTTCCGGACAGTAGTTTACCAAATGTATTATATGATCGACTAATGGGTATTACGTTTTTAAAACTACAACATGTTAGTTCTTTAGAAACATAAGTTGGTTGTGGTCAAATTTCCATTACAATAAAATAGGTTATGCAGTTGATTATGCTAATATAACATAGAGTTATGTTCGTATAACTTTTAAACATTGTGGCAAACATTGAGAACATAAATATGATATGATAATAAGGCAAAGAATCTTAATGAACACTCGTCAAAATACGTATATTCCGAGAAGAACGGACAGGGGTGAAAACATGTAAAATACTGTATATTTTAATGAGCTGTGGTGGTATGTAGACAGAAAGTCCTGTTTCAGTTCACCGTGCTGCTTGCTTCATGGACAAAGGAAGCAATGAATTACCCTTAAAAAGATGCAATACTTAATATTTACCTTCCGTGTAACCATTATGACGCGATATGTAATTATAACGGATTTACTTACTTTAGGATAATCTGAATCGATATCTTTCTTAAGCTATTGTTCGTGATGTAAGAAGTCAACACAGTGAATTGAAACACGGCTTCCTATCAGCTTTTGTTCCACCATTACTTATTCAAAAGTTCGTAAAATTTGTCACCATTGCAGATTTTCGCAGAAGCTACCAATTTATCGGCGCATGCTTTATAAGCTTTCTTTATTTTCATAAGATATTTCTGCCTGGGAAGTTTTCATCCTTTTATGTAATTTATCTAGAAGGCGTTTGCGTAGCTAAATACTTTACATACTACATCACGAATCAGTTGGAAGTGAATTTGCTAAGCATTCAGGAGGTCTCGCTTAAAATACCGGGCAGGCCATCCTGACTAGGAGTTTCAGGTTTTTTCTCAGTCCGGTAACTTAAATGCCTTGGTGGTATCTGTGATAAAATGGCCCTGGCTTCCACCTTCCCCATTCCTTCTCAGGTATTGTAAGATTGCGGAGGACGTTGTTCCTCCTACCTGATATGCTTAGGCCAAGTTCCCAGTTTGCCCTTAAACAATATAATTAATTAATTGTATTATGGATTGCTACATAAGCTTAAACGTAAAACCAATGTGGTTATGTTGCCGCCTTCTGGAAGTGATTATATTGTGTACAGTGAGTAATAACGGAGAAAATGTTACTTTTAATATTTTTGAAAAAAAAGTCAATTTCAACAACCATTATAAGGCAAACCAATATTGATTGTATATATTTTTTTATATTTTTAAATAGCTTATAATATGACGTAGTTCTAAAATAATAACGTTTGATCCACAGCGTTTTTTTAAGTGTTTTGTGGAGCCCAATTAAGACTCTTTATCGCCATCCTGTTTGATATTGCTGGGATTTCAAATGTCTACAATTTACCACTATTAGTTCATTATTTACAGCCACCAAACTGTTTAAATTAGGGAGATATAACGTTATTAGCTTTCCCAAGTTTTATTCAAACTATGAAATCGGTTTGATGGGAATTAAATTGATATATGTTACTGGGTACAAGAAAATTGATCTGGAACCGGATGCAGTTACTGTTACTGTTACCTGTTACTGGTTATAGGTACATATATATGATAAGCAATCACTTTTAATACGCAAAGGCTTATATTCCCCTTTTTTTCCTGATGCGTTTAAATATTTTGAGCTTCATTTTTTTTTAATTTTACCTTGGTGTTCAATAGATTTACAGTATCTCAAAACTCTTTCATCATTGTCCATATTGTGTAATATATTAGAAAATGGGCAACTACTTCTTTTTAACAATAGTTTCAGCACGATTACAGTACTAAAATTTGCAGATCCTTGAATGCATTAAATGCCGCACCCCATATTTGTAAATGTGTATTTAAATCCGTACTGAAAACCGTAGTAAGAAATTATTTGTATTATTGTAAACAGTAAACTTTAATTTATCAGTGGACTTTATTAGCATCCGGAGTTCTGTCCGTGAGTCTATTGCAAAGGCACGTGCTGAGAAGTCGATGATTTTTACAGAAAAAGCTATTTTATTTTTGTCACCAATTAAAGAATTAATTACGATGAATTTGTATATCTTGTTTTAAAATGTCCTGATCCAGGAAAGACGCTTAAGAGACCCTTAAATCTGTATGTTATTACGAACGAATGTAGCTTATATGATAGATTTTTGGCTTCTCATTGGGGAAGTAGAATGAAACACCGTTCCGACAAATCCTGATTGGGTTTTTCCTCAATCCTTCCATTGTATTCATCATATTTTCACCTAAATCATAGATGCCTCGTTCCATATCTACATACATTATGGGTAAGGTTAAAACTCCCTGGGTGGGGCAACAATCGGTCTTTGGTCACACTTTAACATTGGCATTTAATCGGGTATTATCTGAGAAGTCCTTGGCCAATCAATAGACAATATTTGAATTTTTGGTGTGTATTTGGTCTTGCGTTGTTGACTTGAGGTTGACAATGCTCCTTTGGAAAGCGGTGGCCTGAGAGGCCAAACATCTGGTTTGCCAACTGTGGTGCGACGTTGGACCAAAGATGTGTTCGACGGTTAGGTAATGTTTGCCCGACCGTCTGTGCTTGATGCCATTTTGTTTGGCCTTCATAATCATACATTTCTTTGAACACTGCATTTCAGTATATGACATTAACAATCACATGATATTTCTATAGCCTTGAGTAAAATTTATAATTTCTTTGCTAAGCACGTAACCATAAAGAGAAGCTATGCACAGTGCATGTCAGTATAATATATTAGGACAACACTAAATGTAGCTAGAGTGCCGTTTTCAAACAAGATAGTTCATTTCTATTCTTAACACTTGGCCAAAAAGGGTAGCTATGAGCACTTCATGACAGTTTACTATATTTAACCACAACTTGATGCCACTATAGCCTCAGCTCAAGATTGTCAAATTCTACCTTCAGCACGTTACCAAAAGGGAAGCTTTGCGTACTACCAACAATTATACGACATTTGAGCACAACTTGATGTTACTATAGATTCGATTTCGAAATGTTGCCATTCTACGTATATATATATATATATATATCGCATATCGGCATGCTATATTTGACCCTTAAATTAAGCCATTATTGTACCGTCTTGAAAATTTCAATTTTGGCGCAAATCCCGTAAACATAAAAGGTAGCAATTCATATTGCACGTAGGCATATCACATTTGAACATCACTTGATATCACTTGTAGTGTGTGATACACTACAATTGTTTAAATTGGATCCTAACTTGTTAAATTGTATTGAGCAATTTTTCTGGTTAAATAATCTTGAAATTGGCAACCTTGCGCGAGTCGCCTCCTCGGCCTGGTTTTGCGGTGGTGGCGATGCCTTGCTTCTGTTTGGGTTCGTGGTTACATAGGAATGGACGAATTTGGTTGCTGCTGCGACATCGTAAATTGCGTGGTTTAATCCGACATCGAAATATCTTAATATCCAATCTTAGTATAATCCCATTAACAATATTGTAATAACATTAGAATTAATCAGTCAATTTAAGTAATTTTTGAAGCTATTATAATATCTTTGAGAAATAAAGACTCAGTCACGTTGCTTCTTCAAAAGTCATTAAATGGCGGCGTTTACTTGGGGTATTCTAAAATTAATCATGATAATTCAGTGTATTTTGTAATCTAATGATGTGAGATTAATACCTTTTAGATTTGTGATTTAAACTAAATTATTTCATAAACGTGAGTTTGTGATTTGATTTCATGTAATAGCTAGTTTAAATACTCAGAGAAAATAAGGTTCGAATTTTACTTCTAATTCACGTTTCAGAAGTTATAACCTTCATTTTGGGTTTCAATATAAATTTACGTGGAGGTAAAGCATGTTATATTAGATTATAATTGTCCCTTTTTTTTACCCCTTTCCAATTTTACTTTCAACTCGTGCAACAGGGAGCGGAGACGAGAACATGTCTAGTGATGACCTTGGCTTGAAGGCCATGGCTTGATGATTGCTTGTACAGGTATAAATTTCCTAAAGAACGGGTTACTTTCCCCCCTTCTATTTTCCTCCCTGCAACTCGTTTAATACAGAAAGAAGGTGAGAGTATGTCTAGTTGGTGACGTTTGTGTGAATAATGCGAAAAGGTTTCTGTCTCTCCCTCCACTTCTTCTTGCACGTCTGATTGTGACGTTTAAATAAGCTTTGGCGAAATGATTGTTTCGTAAGAAAGTAATTCCTGAGAGGAAGTGATCGTGATTCGCTGGTAAATAATTTTGAATATTTGTTTTCTGAGTCGGTTCTAAATTAATCCATGGAATTTAAGATAAATAATTTTGGAATTCTAAAAGGGATGAGAGTAAAAATCATTTAAATAAACTGCTTAAATCTACGATTAACAATTATTTAAAGGAATTTGATTATTTGCTCAATATAAAATCAAGTCGATTTCATAATTTTGTATTCTTGTTTGGAAAATAAACTATTTAGCATTGCAGTTCGTTGTAAATGTACATTACGAAATATAAAGTTGTTCTGTTTCGTTACTAAACAAGTTGTCGGAATTTGATTCTAATTAATCCAATTAGTTTTGTAAGTACAACATACTATCATATCCTCTTAGTTTGTATTGTGCCAGCGTTCTGGGAATAAACTTATGACCACCCACTTGTATCGATACTCACTTAAATCAAGATTTGTAAAAATAGTTTGAACTCCGAGCGATTATCGGGCGAATGTGGTTACACCAGATGCGAACCCAAACAGACGGAGTTTTCTCATAGGCTAAGTATGTTTGGTTTAGAAGTCTTTGTGTCATCAACGTTCAAGGTGCACTGGTGTATGCATTTCATGTTCAAGGGGAGACTTTGTAAACAAAGCTTTAAGTGGCTACACCAGCGTCCTGACTCTTCGTAAAAGGTTGCGCTTTAGATTTTTGGAATTACAGTAAATGCCTGTAACTAGTATTATTTTATTTAGAGATTGACTTTTTATGTTTATTAATCATTATTTGGTTTTCTTTTGAAAATTGTGAATATTGACATTTAGGGGCTGTAGTTCAGTTTCTGTACATTGGAATTCAGCATGTTTTTTAATATAGAGCCTAGGGGCTCCTTAGAGATTTTCTCAGTTGAAATTTGGAGTTTAATAAAAAAAAATTGGATGTATATGGTATACCGGGATAACTCGAGGTAAATATATATTTTTTTAAATCTCGGGCACTTAGTGAGTTGTTTTCATTTACGTGCGATTTTTTAGAACATTTTAAGCCATTAAAAACAATATGGATGAAAAATTAAAATTTTGTAGTGAACAACTTTCTTGTTTTTCTATTTCGTGATTACGTTGGAGGTGGATTGTCATCTTGTTTATTGGATTCACTTCTAAACGTGTTTGAAATTGAATTCAATAATTGAATTGTCGTTTGAAACGTTTTTTGGTACACTTTGTTCTAAATTTATCAAGACTTGATTCAATTTGAATTTAAACCGTTTTGGTTTAAAAAAAACAGAGAAAGAAATTTAAGGTTAAGATTTTTAACTGTGTTGATCGGATAAATGGCTTTCCCATTTATTTTCCTTCGCGATTTAAATCACATTGTGCAATAAAATACAGAATAAAGCTATCACTGTATCCTCGTCTTAAAAGTCCACTCTTTCTATGCGCAGCACATGACCATCAGTTATTGTTATTAACAATGCATGCCAGTTATATTTTATCATTATTTAATACCACTATAGAGACGACATGAAACGCGTACATTTCTTTGTTTAGCACGTAACAACAAGTGGTATTTGTGCGCTCTCCATTCACTAAATTACGTTTGATGATCATTTTATGCCACTTCAACTTCGTTTTGAAAGCTGTGCTTTTCAATGCGCGTCACATTAACATAACGTGTAGCTATTCTCACTGCATGTCACTACATTTAACCACCCCATCATTATTATTATTATATTCTCGCCTTGAAAACTGCCAATCGCACACAGCTTTTTATCCTGCTCTGAAGGAACTAATGTCATGTTTGTGCTTTTTAAATGTGCCTGAAGGTCCATCAATGCCTCTTTTCGTGGCTCGTTTCACCTTATGTTGATTTGTTCCTGTGAAGCGAATCCAGTGGTCCTAAAACCGTCAGCGAAATATTGCACATGTGTTACCTAGGCTCTACTTCGAGCAATCTCCTCCAATGTTAAAATTATGTAGCTTTACCATACGTACAAGAACACAATGCGATTGCAGTCTCACTTGATGAGCCAAGGTCTACACAGACCTTCGTTCTCTATTTCCCTGTTTCGGAACTTGTTAGAAATTATTTCATTAAAATAAAGAATACAAATTCCGCCACTATAACATGTTTACGTTTGATCGTTTTTAGCACTAAAAGCGGAAGATTCTGAATAAACTCTTCCGTCGAGTTTAACATATCGCTGTTGCCTCGAGTGACCCGTCTGAGGGCAGGTTTCTTAAAGCGTCGAGTAGTAATTATGATTTATCTTGAATTTGATTTTTTCATGGCAAAAATCCTCATTGCACCGCCTATACTTCCGATAGATGTTTTTCGAATTCATGTAGCTAAACTTGCTGCCTTATATTTTGTCAGTGTTTGCACGATCGCCTTGAAATATGATAACAACAAAGCCTTGTATATCAACTGTCATTAATTGAACTGAGTAGCGATAACGAGCTCAAAGTATTAACTCCTTATATGTAGTAGTATGCACATGTACTTGTCAAAGTCAATCAGTAGGCTTGACACTTCAAAATATCAGCATTTCTTTTTGGGGCATGCTTTCCTCATTTTCTACGTTCAGAATACTAAGTTCCATGAAGGTGATTAATATTTTTTACCGTGGAAGAATGTGTTGCGGTAACAATTCTAATTTGCCCTATGCTGAACTAGCTGTCAGTATTAGTTTTTCAAACCAACCTCTCCACGTGATTTCGTTGCAGTATCTGAAAAACACAAACTGCACATTTATAAGACGTTTTGAATCAGTTTTTCATCCGATTGGTGCTCACTTCACTTGAAGTACTCGAGTTCAAGCTTTAAGAATTTAATTGTGGTTGTGGCAGTCGACATAATTTCAGCTTAGTCATTCTTATCCAGAATCGTGCTGAACTTTCTGACTTCAATTTGAATAAACAGGTATGGCCGAAGTTGTCGCTGTTGTTATTATGTATGCATGTTTCAATTCAACTCATGCCTTTAACATCAAACTTATTATAGAGAAGGTTACAGTGGAGATGAATGAAGCTGTCACCAAAAGATATGTCAAAATCGAGGTCCTTATTTGGCTCCTTTATGTTGTTAAACTTACGTCGCTTCGGGCGAAACGATTGCAGTTTCTAGCAGTTTGTTATAATTTCGTCCACTAAATGGATCTAGTGTTAGAAATGCTTGCGTTGATTTCCGGCAGATGATATGGCAGTGAAAAAGCTGAGGCTGGACTCCTAATGCTTTGAATGGTAATTGAAACTTTTCTAAATTAATAGGTACTAAAACGGAATCATATTTCAACACGACTCTTGCATAGTTATATCTGTCACGCTTTTAGTTGACATTGAAAGACACCAAATTGGAACAATTGATTTTTGTGTTTTGAAATTAACTAGGTGACACATTGACGAATTTGGAAAACTTAGCTGATGGCTCATAAGTTTCAAAGGATACAAATTAACAGAGGTAAAAAGAGGGTCAATTTTCACTAAGTCACATTTCATAAAATGGGACACGAGTTTGATCCCTTCGGCGCAGCCGAAGCCAGGAGTTGAAGGGGGAAGTGGGGGCCCCACACCCTACGTTGCCTAGGTTGGCGAAGTTCACAGAGGAGCAGAGGCAGGTTCGTGGGATGTGGTTGCTGCATAACCCTCGGACGATTTCCTCTGACAACGTCATAATTCACAGGCTTTGAAATCGTTAACAGACAAATTTTCGACTTTGGTGAATATTGGAATTTACTCTTTGGTGGTGTTAGCATAGCGATGACACCAAATTTCAACAGCTGTGAAAAAAGTGGTAGTGTATCCGTACTCTCAAAATAAAAAAAAAATACTGTGGAATTAAATATTGCAATTCATTAGGTTATTGCTACCTTCACAAATATCAATTGAGCTCGGCTTTGCTAATAAAAGTAATAAGGATTTATATAACAGTTTATAAAGGCAAATGTTTAGGAAAGTTCAGCGGATTTCACCACGGATGGGATGCTTCGTTGACTTTATATACAGCACTATGCTATCCCAGGATTTTGGAAGCCTTCCTCATTGCTAGTAGAAAAGTAGCTCTCACATGTTAATTTTATATATAACAATTTACAATTCTTAACATTAAGTGATGAGTCAAAGATGCTTACAAAACATGCAAATTCAAGAAATTTAATTTCGTCTGTGCATATGGTTCCATTAGCAGTTCCATAACCCATTTGATCCCTCATCTTTTTACACTTATCGTAGTCCATTATACGTAAATTAACTTTCTTTGACCACAGTGAAATGTCGAAGATATTCTGAAAATAAACGATAATTAATTATAAGGACATTTATATACATATGTATAAAACAAAAGTACATAAAAATATTAATTATTTACGATGTTCTTGATTATTACATCACGGATTAAAATGTGATTATCTACCCCAAATATTTTCACTGACTCATACTCAAATCTTGATACATACGAACGTTTGTGATGCCTAAGCATATATTTTGTATCACTGCTGTTTACAATGTAGTAGATATCTCAATTGAAAAAAAAATATAAAATATCCTTAGACAGGAATTTGTATTTGCTGTGTCGTTTAAAAACGCTATTGGGAAATGCTGTATATATTTACCCGACACAAATACTCCCAAATTAAATTGAGATAAAATTAATTGCCATCTGACACTTTTTTCCTGAAAATTTTTCCTTTCGTTTTATTGGAACTGGTATTTTTGAATATGTGAATATAATTGACTACCTTTGGGCAGCATAAGTTTTTGGTAACAGTTGGTATAGAAAACGTATTTCAAGACAACTTCTTTAAAATATCTACGATATGCATCTATTTCAAATAGATATTAGACAAATATTTCCTATTCCGACACGTTTCTACACGTCGTAAGAGGTTATTGCATTTCAGATTATATGCTTGAAAAACAACGAACTCAATCCAACCCAAACATTCCAAAATAATAATATGGCATAACTGAAGCACGTGCCCTTTTATTTAATCGAAA
>JAGDQP010024431.1:0-27972 GCA_022664845.1 Lepisma saccharinum | reverse complement strand
TAATTGGTATTGTAAGCAATTTGTCAACATATGTTTGTCCTGAGGGGGAAGCCCTGCTATCTGGAGTTGTTTGTATATCTGTCTGTCTGCTATTGTCTTTAGTTTCACTAACTCCTGAAAAAGAACATATAATATCATGTCTAGTATCATCTGTCACTTTTTTACTTACCGCCAACAGCACCTTGGCGACCTCTTTGGTCCTGGGTGTCACTTCAGTTCCTGTCACCTCATCTGTTCGTTCTGGCGAGTTGTCCACGTCTTGTTCCATGTCTTCCTTCGTAGGTCTAGTCAAATCTTTAGCACTTTTCTTTCCGGAAGGGACGATTCCCTTTGTGCCCTAACTTCTCTGTTTCTGGCTCCCAATCACGGGTAAAGCTCAGAGTCCGTAAGCAGAGACACTCCCGAATCACAAAATATTACGATACTATCCTCGCACTGCACACGTCATACACTATTCACTCGCTTCACTTTTTTTTTTTTCGGGAGGGACGGTTCCCTCTGTGCCCTAGCTACTCTGGTTCTGGCTCCCAATCACGGGTAAAGCTCAGAAACCGTTACCAGAGACACTCCGAAACAAAATAAAACTACGCAACTAGAACTATTACGCACTACACACCTCGCTTTTCAATTTACTCTCACGATGCTGCTAGCTTCACCAAAAGTTTCAACGTTTGAAGACCTGGGAGCTGCTCAAGTGAGATATTCACAACACTTACTTCTCAGCTAGTTATACGTGGTGTAACTAGGGAAGTTATCTTAACACTGTCACTTTTCACTTCATTGGCGCTTGGCCCACTAAGCAGAAGCTTCACTTTTTTCACAGGAATTACTTCACTCACTTGACCCTCGACACTGGTCAATGATCAGATTGGCCCTAAAAAAGTCCGTTTACACTAACACTGATTCGAAATCTGATTGGCCCTAAAAAAGAAAAGTCCGTTTTCACTAACACTGATTCGAGATCTGATTAGCCCTAAAAAGAGTCCGTTTACACTACCACTGTCGTAAACTACACTTCACTTTCTTAATTTTCCTTAGATAAGACCTTTTGTATTTCCCTAATCAAGTTGGCCCTAAAAAGGTAATTTTATCTTAATATAGATTATTGCTGTAATTCACTTAGTAGACTACTGCACTTATTCTAGAGTCCTGTCTCGTATGCCGAACTGGCAGTAATCTATTTAGGCACTTCCTCTCGGTCACAACGCACACTTACGCAATGCTTCGAGCAAGCATGAAAACTTCCGTTTTCTGAAAGCCTGCGTCCTTATGCAAGGTAAACGCAGGGTCCGTACTTTCAGACACTACCGGTAACTGAATATATATATATTTTACTCGTTGGGTTTGCATCTTATTTATAGCTTTTAGGCACCTATGGATCACTCCAAGATAAGGTTTTGTGAAATGCGGTAGGGAGTCGGCCAGGACGTAAAGTGAAGGTATCATCCCGGTACATGCCTGGTGTGGCTGAGGAAAACACTGGGAAATCCTAAGTCAGGACAGTCAACCGCTTGTACCGAACCAGGACCTCCCGAATTCGAAACCAACACTCTCCAAAGTTAGATATGTTGGCCGTTTGGAACGAAACATACTCATATCTAAGTTTATCACATGCACGCACACACACATATATTTTTCTGGAAAGGGAAAGATCTTAATTTATCTCAGATATTCTCCATATGATGCTCAAAGATTCAAACTTTTATTTGTATCTGTTGAACATCAATATATATATACTCCTCCCTTCGGGGAAAGACCTCATCCACTAGTGGATTGAATATGACTGTGATATATATCATGCAACATATTTTGTGTATTTTGCTGCTAACATCTTCTTTGTAACGTAAATGACAACATAATATCAGAAATTATAAAGCATAAATATCGTGCCCCATTTTTAAGAACTGATAGAAACAGACGTTTTGTCTTGTCTTTCGTGCATAACATTAGTGTTCTATGGAATACTCGATTCATTAAGAAAGAAATAATTACCTAGTAACCATAGGTTTCAGCGTTCATTTTCGTTTCTTCATGTTCGGTAAGAATTGTTTTTTTTACTGGACAATTTAAATTAAGTCTTTCAGTAAATTTCAACTAATGGCCCAACTAAAGTAAAATTGCGTTAGGTTCCCCGTTTTGCTGTTTCAAATGCGATCTCTCTCTCTCTCTCTCTTTTTTTTTTTTCATTCTTTCGTACATACTACAAGAAGCCATAAATATCTTTCCAGAAGCCAGGACATGCGATAATAATTTCTATTAACGAAAAAAAATATCCAACCCTTGCTCGTTCACGCACACACTCTCAGAATCACACATCGCTCCCTCTACGTCAGTTGGGTTGTCTATCTTGTAGGGTTGGAGAAAAATCGTGTATAATAAAGTCATGTGAACATTATTTTGGCCATGATAGTACATGTAATAAATACATTCACATCGAATGAAACTCAGCATGAGACGAAGATGCCCAAAAGGCCATAAATAAATTGATATTTCAGATTCGTTTCAAACCGTGGAGGTCCTGGTCACCCCTAAAAGAAACACTGTTGAAACGCAAGGAAATAATTAAAAATTCTGTTTTATCCTACGGACTGCTTGGTCTAGATCGGGTCTAAAGCTTCGACCCGGTGACCTGGTGCAAAACTTGACCCGATTGACCCGTTTCAGGTCTGATCTGGACCAGAGTCCACCATTTGAGTCCGCTTATATTCCTTATAAAACGGGTATTCTTTAATTTTTATACCAACCTATTAATTAATTGCGGCCATTTTTGTATTGCGGCACATACGAAAATTTGTGTAAGCAGATGTTTAAGAAAAATGTAATACCTGCGGACCATTCCACCTAATAACGTCTGCTTGATAATTTTAGTTCTCTGAATAAAAAACCTAAAACGTAATCGAACTGGTCAAAATTGTATCTAGATGTGGTTCTCGATAGAGAACCAATATCGGTTTTCAGCGCGCTTTTTCACTCGGAAGGGATTAAATGTTAAAGTTGATTTCTTGTACACTATTACATATCAAAGTATATTGAAAGTTTACAGTATATGAAGGCTGATATATGCTTCCTTGATTTTTATGAATTTTTGAAAATACAAAAATTTGTATTTTATGCATATTGGAAGCCCAGTAGGTCTAGCGGGACAAAATATAAAAATCTATTTTTTTTCCACACTTTTTACACTTATGTCAGGAGCAACTACGGTAGAATTTTGAACTTTGATATTTGTGTTTGAATGGAGTTACAGGCTTGCAAATTGGGGATGAATAATGGTCGTGCGTGCTTTTGTAACTAGAATGGTTGTTAAAAGAAATATTCTTTGTTACCATCAGAATTATAATGACAGATTTTACTGTGGTAATGATAATTGATATGCCTAAGTACTAAGAGATGCAGACAGCTGTAGAAGCGCTTCACACACACATACATAGAAAGATGGCAACGTTTTCCAAAAGGGTTGGTTGCATAATGGAATGAAAAAAAGAGAGAGTGGAAATGCGGAGCAGCCATGTTGTCAAATGAACACTAGATATATAATATATGAAATAAGCTTTCTTTAAATGGATTTACTTTACGTATTCACATCTTTCTTTGGCAAGCTGGTGGTAATATAACATTCCACAAAGCGCACACGAGCATTATTCACACCCCAACTTGCAACTTTGTAACTCCTTTCAATTTCAAATATGAAAGTTGAAATTTCTACCTTAGTTTCTCCTGACATAAGTGCCTAACGTGTAAAAAGTAAGATGTTTTTTATCTGGTCGCCCACCAGAGATAAGGGTCTGCAATATTCATTCCACAGCGCGCACGAACATTAGGTATATTCACCCCCAATTTTTTCCACCAAATTTGTAGCTCCCTTCAAATTCAAATTTTTTACTGTAGTTTCTCCTGACTTAAATTTATAACGTATGAAAAAAATAGACTTTTATATTTTCTTCCACCAGAGATATCAGGCCTTCAATATCCATAAAATATGAATTTTTGGACTTCCATCTTCTTCAGTTGGTGTCACCAGCCTAAAGTGGCAGTGTGATGATACTTCAATAGAATATAGGGTCCTCGTCGGTGACAAGTAATGATGAGTAATGCTTGATATGGTTTTATTTATATCCTTGCTATCGTAAAAAGCATATATAAATAGAATATATAGTCCTATGGTTGGCTTTTTATAACATTAATGTATATCACTGTGTTTATTTAAGTTTAAACATTGATAGCATGATTACATAGAACTAGAAAAGTTTCCCGATGCTAAGATCTACGTTAAAATATTATTTGATTGGTCCATATTCACCCTCTAAAAGAAAAAAATGCTGTTTCCCGCAGCTTTGGATGTTCGAATAAAATAGTGTCACTCTGTGGAAAATGAAGTAGAAACTAACAGATTCACTAAAATGCGATTTTAGGCAAATAGGACAGCTCAACCTGTTTATCTACGTAAAAGATAAGTTTTCTTGGGCAGTAATGACTATTCTTAAATCAAAATCATTCAAAGTGGATTTTCTACAATCCCTTACTATAGCTTTATTTGCATGTTCAGTATGGAATTTCTATGGCGACAAGACAAGTTGTACAGAACATTACAGCATTCATGTGGAAGAAAAGAGCAAGAAACATTGTTAAATCATTTAATAAACGAAACTGGGCAGAAGATTTCCAGGAAAACTGCTCATTTCTATTAAAGGATGTCTTCCAGTTTTGTAGCGAACTATCAGCTTATCCCATAAGTAAAGTCGTATTTTTGCACCGCGAGGAAAAGAACGATAACTTAACTGGAACACTATCGTTAGTCAGGAACTTTTTAAACTTTATTTACGGCGTTTATGCATCTCAGGCTCAGTCTGGGATAGGGGAGGGGAAAGGATTCGGGAAGGTGTCGACCAGGGCCTACGTTGAAGGTGCCATCCCGACATTTGCCTGGTGTGACAGGAAAAAAACTGAAAAAAAATCAGTCAGTAAGGTTGGCCGCTGGGATCGAACCCAGGGCCTTCCGAATGCTACGCCAATGCTCTACTACTGAGCTACGGCGGCTCAGTCCTTTAGTCAGGAAAATAGTCTCAATCGTACTCCACAACACTTTGCCACCTGTCACCCAGTTGTTGAATCCCCCGCTGAAAGAAGTCACCGATTTTTGTAGGCAAAGAGTTGGGTCGCTCTTCGTCGCACGTCGTCTTTATTTTGCAGTATTTTCTCGGAAAGGAGGTGTTGCAGGTTGCGAAAAAGAACTGATGAAAACGCCGGAGGAAAGTTTCTCCAATCTCCAAGCCACAGATCCTTCTTGCTGTGTGTGGATGCTCGTTGTCACCATGGATGAGCACACACTTGGGATTAACCAAAGCAGGAAGTTTCTCCAACAATTTAGCCCGTAGGAGTTCAAGCTTCTGACAATAGACATCTGCATAGATAACCTGGTTACGTGGCAAGAGCTCAAAATGGATTATCCCACGGATATCCTATCAAGCGCTCAACATCACTTTGCAGGTGTGGAGATCCTGTTTTGGCACAGTTCCTGCGGCCCCCTTTATGTATTCACTGTCGTCTGCGTGTAATGTTATGGCAGAGGACCCACTTTTCATCCCCTTTCACCATTCAGTCCAGAAATGGCTCACGTCCGTAAGGGGTGAGCAGGGAACTGCAGATGTAAACTCACTGCTGCTTCTGTTGAGGCGTTGACGTATGAGGTACCAATTTTCGGAGTTTCGATACGTACCCAATGCCCTGTAGATGACGAAAAAGAGTCGAATGGATGACATAGAGTTCGCTGCCCAGTTCTTCAACAGTTTGAATTTGCCTCCACCGCTGCTCGCAGGATATCATTGTCCAACTGCATAGGTCTTTTGGTGGTTTATCGGTGAGGCTGGTGTCCTCACACCGAAACCTCTGGAACCACCTCTTGCACTTTAGCACATCTACGGCACCATGACCATGTACATCATTGATGTTTCATGCCGTTGCGCTGACTGGAATTCATACAGCATGACATGCCTGGTGGAATTCATACAGCATGACATGCCGTATATGGTCCTCCGACACTGCCAAGATCAAACACAAGCCACACTTCCAACACGTGGAGTAGACCGTTCTCCTTCTACACACTGCGGCACAATCAAGTGCCCTATAAGGTTTAGTTATGGCATGTGCCGTCTAGTTCACTATTCGCTCGTCAGATGGCGTGATTGCAGCGGTCATTGCACATACGACATTACTTATGGGATAACCTGATATTTCGCCAACTGAACAATGCTGGTAGAGACCCACAGCAGTTTCTCAAGGTTAAGGAATTTGGTTAAAGAAAGACATCAGTTCTAAAATTAGTATAGATTCATCATCTTATTTGAAGAGGACAACCCCAGACGGACTTTGAAGCGAGAAGTATCAGATCAAAGAGAAGAAAGAATTAAACTACGAGGGTTCCCGTTGATCTGGAGGAAATGTTTGCTCAAATCATGACTACACGTCAAGAATATTTTTCGACAAAGAAGATAACTCATTCAAAATTACATGAATAGATAGATCGTGATGCGATCCAGAGATTCGAGATTATATGAAGAACAATACTCTTGGAAAGTACACAAAGGAAAGTGACAAGCGTTTTGTTTCTCTGTATCTCTGGTATTACATACATGCTTGTATACACGTAGTTCTACTTCGTGGTAATGCAATAGTTTATCCAGCACTTCTTCCCATACGACAGATGTCAAAGGTGGAGCAAGAAGCTGCAGGCAAACGACTACCAGAGACGCCTGAGTCTGTGACTTCATCACTTCCACATCAACTGCAAATGAAATCAAAGAGGTGAAGTCTTCCTCAGGAGCTTATTGACCAATAAGCCCTGAAATCGCCCTCTCGATCCTCTAATCCTGTCTGTACCTGACATCAGTGTAATGTTTTAAATCACACGGTACAAATAAATAATGATTCAAATACGTACACTAGAAAGGTGAACTAGTGGCGGGCCACCTCGCGGCTGCAATACCGCTAATAGTCGCAGCAGGACTGTGGATAGTATAATTCTCCTCGGTGACTTCCCTGCTTGTTGGATAGCCGTAGGCCCGATGACTTTTGGCGATAAGTATCGAATAATAATTCCTTTGTTGCTCGCCGTAAACAATTTAGGTCTATTTAGAATGACCACCCAAGTTGGATGGAATATATCAGCGCTGTCTCTAAAAAAACGCTTTTGCAACTTTACATTCTTTGAGCAGACTTAAAAATTTTCTTCCCATGCTTGTGCAGACCTTAGTAATGCCTCATGTGTATTATTGTAACGTAGTGCTTCCTAACCTGGAAGATGTACACACTTACCGGCTACAGTGCATTCAAAATGCTTCAGTGTGTTTTATATTTAATCTTAAACCTGATGACCATTTAACAACATCTTATAGGCAATCAATATGCTGCAATGGTTAAAAGTCTCACAACGGCAGGAGTGGAATTCTTTAGTGCTTACATTTAAAATTCTACGCGCTCGGCAACTTTCCTATCTTTTCCAACGTTTCAAGTTCCTAAGTGATCATCACAATCGTGACACAAGGTCCCACACGAACCTATTATTTTCTATTTCTTACAACTCATCATTTTATTCAAAGTCTGTATCCCGCAAGTAAAACGGACTGCTAATCTTTATTAGGGATTGAACTTCATTACCAAGCCGGCTGGGTGGCCGTGCGATCTGCGGCGGTAGGCCAACGGCTTGAAGGTCTCGGGTTCGAGTCCTGCCATGGGTGTGGATTTTAATAGCTAAGGGGTGACGGGCCGAAGTCCAAAGTTACTAGACTGGCCCATATAAAAAAATAAAGTATTTTAAAGTTTAAACTTCATTAGCAAGTTTTAAATCTATGCTTTACAACCACCTCTTAGGGCAACACAACTAAGATAAGTTGAATTAGTATTTTCTCAAATCGTCAAATTTTAACCAATAAATGTTAGTACCGCTTTAGCTGTCCACATATTTTTAATTGTAAGTAGATAATGTTAGTTCATAAATACTACCATGATATTCTTAGTATTCTGTTTATTCTAAAGTGTGTGTGGGGGGGGGAGTGATTAGTGAACTTAGTCAATTTTAGATGATAAAAATATGTAATGTTGATAATTTTGTTCTTTTTTCTAACTTTTATTTTAATTTTATTTTCTTTATCATTTACGAACTTTGTTGTATTATAAATTCGTTTGATCTTGTCAGTGTTTACCATTACTGTCAGTTACTCTCTGCATCCATGGTTGAATGGTAGAAAAGACCGTAAGAGCCATAACTTCGCCATATAAAACGAAACGTAAATAAATAAATAGTGTGGACCACTGATGTACCACTTACGATTTGCACAAGAAGTTGGTAAATAGTTGAAAAAAAATCTTCACAATCCGACATGTCTCACGTAACGAAATTTCCTGTAAGACTTGAATGAGTTTCACTGAATATCCAAAGTAACTGGAGATAATTTGAGAAAGAAGTTATGATAACTCCTTCCACAGAAATAATGATCGGGGATTATTTCTATCATCTGCTGTTTCTAGATGTTTTCGATCACTATGATCAGATTTTATTAGTTTGTGGATGTGTTTAATTTCGATTTTGCTTAAGTTAGTCGTAGAGAATATGTCAACTTTGATTATTATTACCTTAGATCTTCTTTGGTTTATTAACAAGAAGTCCGAGCGATTATGATCAACAGTTTAGCCAGTTGGAATGAACGCAGAAATATTGACAGCCGTTGTAACCGGTACACAAATTCGGATCTCCCAGTTACACCACCAATTAAACCACCAGGACACAATCAATTTTCTGTGTATGTAAATGTTCTTCGTCCCTCGACACTCTTCCAGTTACTGGTTATGAGGCCCAGACATTCCACTAATGGCGGAGATTTTAGTTGAGGAATCTTCGAAAGAATAGTGAAGCGTGACGAAAATTCTACTGTATATACACCGTACATACAGAATTAACCATGCCGAGTTGGTGTAATGGACAACCTACTCAACTGGGAGATGCGGGTTCAAGTCTCAGTTACAGCTACGTTCAATTTTTCTGCGTTAATTTCAACATTCACCATACACAAGGTTCCTCTTCTAACATCTAGATTAGCTCTATTGTTCTAACTCTCTCTCCAAGCACAGGAAGGCATCTTTAGACTCAAGGACAGTTCTTTAAGGGTACTTTGCAATGTGGTGAAGCATTGGATATGTTTGTATTCCGTAAAAAGTTCTATATGAAGGATTTTGGCTACTAGATTGCTTCTGGAAATATATGCACTGTCATCCTCAGGTTGACTTTCAGTTCTACATACAGTATGTTTATTGTATTTGACGTACCAGTAAGTATAATGTTCATCGTCATTGTAGTTTTTATTAATTTATCCTGATAGCCATCATAATGTCTTCTGTTCCTGCAAATAATGAAACATTTTTCGACCAGTATAAGGTAAAATATTTATGATTGTATTTTCACTAAAGTGCTTCCACTTTTCATTGTTGTTCACTGTTCTTTCTGAAAGTGTATATCTGTTTTTTCTCTTCATAACTAAGAAGTGTGGTGTACTTCTGATCCAGTTCAAGACCAGTGCCCGTTTAGTGATGATGTTTACGCTATACCTATGTCTATGTTGCTATTTTTCATATTTTCCTCTTGGCATCTTAAACAACTCACGAGTTCTTACCAAACGTTCTCAAGCTGATATCTTGGACCTTGGTAGGTCCAGTCATTTTACTGCTGACGACAAGTGTAGTTGACTAAATTTCGATATGTTTGTGTCGATGATTGATATTTTCACTGTTCCAAATGGATAAGTTACTACTACTGGAAATTGTCCATGTATTAATGGTTTGGATTATGTTTTCACCTGTTCAATTGATGTTCAGCAATTTTATCAACCATTCCTTGCCCTTAAGTCTTAATTTCGCTTTCATGCATCCATAGTAGACGTGTACGAAAAACATGAGTGTAGTCAATTATGGAATTCAGAACACTTTGAATTCCGATTTATTCCAGAAACCCGTCTTTCCGCAATCTTTACATTCCAATATTCCCACATTCCGCATTCCCGACATTGCAATATTCCTACATTCCGGAATTCCGACATTCCAATATTATGACATTCCCGAATTTCTAAATTCTAATATTCCGACATTCCAATATTACCACATTCCGGAATCCCAACATTCCGCAATTCCGACATTGCAATATTCCGACATTCCAATATTCTGACATTCCGGAATTTCTAAATTCTAATATTCTGACATTCCAGTATTCCCACATTCCACAATCCCGACATTCCGAAATTCTGACATTTCCAATATTCTGATATTCCTGAATTCCGATATTGCGGAATTCTGAACGCGACTTATTCCAGTCTTTGGTATTACTTGGTTTTGTTATTATTATTATTGTGACAGACATTATTATTATTATTATTTATTGTGACAGGCAATAATGTTCTTCGTTCTCTTCCATAACCGACGCTTCTCCTTCCAATTTTCTTCTTCTCCTTCCCCATTTCCTTTCATCCTTGAAGTGTGCCTCCCTTCGTCTACCTTTTCCGCTAACTAAAGGCAGGTAGCAATTTCACTGCATGTGTACACAGGAAGGACTCGTGAAATATTAATGGGCCAGCTTTCTAGAAAGTCTCCTTCCGTATCCCCAACCTCTCCTTCTCTCTCTTCTAGCGTTTGATTCAATCGGTAAACATACGGTGCAATGAAGAAGGTTTTCACTCCCTTATCCACGTACGTGTATGTAGTCATAGAAAACATATACACACGTAAATGATACAAAGAGGAGAAGAGAGGTCTTTAATGTATGAGCTATAGCTTTAACCGTGTAAACAGTGCCTTTCATGTATTTTTTCTTTTTGAAGGATTAGTAACGCACTTGAACAACGCTTGTTTGCAGTTCGATTCTTGTGACTCCGGGTTACCTTGGTAACCAATGTTTTCAGTTATTATTTTCTTCTTTACTTCTTTGCAATATTTCCTGTTCCCTCCTAGTATGAAGCTGTTACTATAACGTTTTAACAGCCATGTGAAATAACGGTGCATTTTTGTATGTGTATGTCAGAAAATAATTAAACTGTGAACCTGTTTTTAATGCTCAAATTAAGGAACAGCTTTACCAATCACGAAGAAAAACTTGAAAGTAATAATGAATATATAGGGTGTCATTGAATTTCACTTCGCAGGTACATTCCTGACGCCAAAAGCAAGGGGAAAAAATGTTTTATCATTTATCGAATTTCACTTCGTTATCGCGATACAGAGTTTCCAACTTGAAGCACAAAATTCAGTTCTTACAATGGTTAATACATTTAATGTATCTCGATAAATTATATAATCGACGCATAAAAGGAAAATATTAGGTCTTGGGCAGTCGATCTGTACCAATAGGATACATGTTAGATGTTGAAAAGTGATTCAATTGAGTTTGGCAGTGTTACCAACCTAGTATTATAAGGTTTTTATTATTTTTCGAACGACATGATGTTGTTTTCTTGGATATTTGGTATTATAAACATTATATGTGAAGCAGAGAGTGTAGTGTTTCCAAAATATGAGTAAAAAGCAACGTGAAATATTAAAAAAAAATACACATTTTCAGCGTTGAACATCACATATTTCTCACAATTTGCAACGTTGTATTCCATGCTTTCACATGATGTTGCCAAGGAATACTAAATATGCAATAAACCGACGTAGTGTCATTTGAAAAAAAAACTATAAACCAGGTTGGTAACACTGATAACCCAATGAAAATCACGTGCCAACTTGTAATACGTATCGTATTGATGCAAATATTGATGCATAGACTTGTAAATTCACAAAACATTTTTTTTTCGTTTAATATTTATTGTGAAAAATTCGTTTTATTTAGCATACGTTTGGAATCGCTCTATACAGCTCTAGGTACAAAATTAGCCTCCATGCCGCTGCACAGGAACAGGTTAGTGCGACATAATACGGCAGAAAAAAATGGTATCAGAAAATCTGCATTTATAAATGTTTCCGCTTTTCTCTTTCTGGTTTTCAGAAATGTTTTTAAAATTCGTTGCTAGATGCCTCATTCCTCACTACTGTATTTATTTCAACCTTTAAACTAACTACTGAGATTGCATTTATTCACATTTTCGAGAAAATAAACTACTGATCCATGATCGTAACTTCACTTCCAATTTTTAAGGATTTTTTTTTTTCGCAGTTTCCCAACTGATTGCATTTTTATTATCCTTCTGTAATTAATTGTGTCCATTTTCGATTTATATAAGTGTATATATTTATTTTAGTATAATTAGGAACAATATTTAATTAGGGTAAGTGAAAGTGTAAAAATAATTAATTTTATGTAATTTTCATGCATATTTTTGTTCAAAATTTCCCATGTTAAAAATTAAGAACACTTGAATTGGGCAGAAATGGTACCCAGAAAACAAGCATTTTACGCTGCTAAAGCCCCTTACACAGAGAATTTTTTATTGAAACTATCTACAGCAGTTTTCCAGACCGTTAGTTTTCTATTTTTCGACCAGTGGAATGAATGTGTCTTGAGTTGAGGATTCATAGTTTTGGTTAAGCTGCAAACGTCATTTGTTAGTATTTACTTTCTGCTTGTAAAGTCGGTCAGACAGTAGTGTGCTTCACCAGAGAGGGCCGCTGACCATAGAGACGTGAGGACAACCCTTTCCCCCCAAAAAAAACATTGTAGTAAATATTTAACGAGTTTATGAAGATGTGGTTTTATTTTTTAGTGAGACACCGCAACGCCATTGGAATTGTGATTTTTGTGCATATACTGGTAATTCATGAAAATAACTAAAATTCCTATGGCGAAGCTTGGTTCTTTCACACCGTTTAGTACCTGAACCAGTTCCCAATGCTAATCACTGTCATCTGTGCATGAAACGTGTTGCCTTCTGCCGTCGAAGTAGCAAAACTCTCATTGTTAAAGTAACGGACTCTGTGTCAGCAGCAGCTGATTCGTTGATAGTATAATCCAATGACCGGATTTCGGTAGTGGTGAGAGAAATACTTGAAATACTCATTTACAGAACAAGGTGCTCAAAACCTTTGGCAGTGGACCTTTGTCGTTCTTGATTCTGGTTAAGTTTGTTATTGGAATTTGTCTTTTCAGAAATTGTTTCAGGTCTTCCACATGGATTTCTTCGTTATAAAGTAGAAGCTTCACGCTCCTTACCTAGACCAGTCCCATACCAAAAATGTTTCAAATATCATGAAACTCAAAGTTGTCCAGATAGAGTTATAATGCTACAAATATGGGAAATCTCATCCGAGTTTAACTTGTTCAGTGACACCCAACCCAAAATTCTGTGACACCTGTATTAAGAACGGGCACAGAACGGGCAGTTCAGTCTGCCCCTTACGACCTAAACAAACTCAGCAAAATATCCAACCCAAAATTTATAGAAATATGCAACTCTTAACACCAACAGGGATGTCCAAAACACTAATATGGACAATAATAATGAAACGCCTAGCTTCCAACAAATGCAATAATTAATAAATTAAAAAATTCAAGAAGCAACTACCACTTTGGTATAATGCGTAACGTCTGTACTCTCTCTAACTCTTACAGAAACGGCACCTCACAAAAAATTAATCCAGCAATAAACGCAGCATCCGAAGGGTTACTGAATTGCCATCTCAACATTTTAAAATCGGCGGACGGACATATTTACGTGGGTCAGGAGTCCTTCACTTAAAAAAAAAATCAACAGGAACGTTACGCAAGACTCAAACCAAACTTAAAACAAGGGAATTACAAAAATATATTTTGTAAAATCTATTAATACACAGTTCAAAGCATCATTATAATACTTTTTACCAACATCATTAATTCTACACACGTCTCCACGAGAACATCGCAAGTAAATATCTTTCGAAAATGGAAGAAGAAGAAGATGTAATTACCAAATGAATCAATTATAACATCGTAATACACCCATTTCTCCATTTTAACTGACAATTCAATTCAATTTAATTCCTAATTCAAATAAAACATAAATTCAAAATTTTCAATATACTAAATAGAAATCCTGTGCTTTCCCTTATAAACAAATAAACATTATCATCTTTTATTAATAACAGCAAATATAAAGTTCAAATTAACGAAGATGAATTTCCGGGATGTTTGCTTGGTTGGGGGGCGGGCGTTCTCTGTTTGGGGTTCGATTTGAGGAATTGTTTTTTCAATCCAATAAATTATAAGATTTTGCCACAAATAGATAAAATTCTAAGGACGAAAGTGGCCTTAGTGGCCAGAAGTCCCGCCTTGGTGGTCATGCGGGCCCTTGGCAATTTATATTCAATTTAAATTCAATTCAAAACCTTTACTCGATATTGTAAGATCAACCGACAGAAACACCATTTGTAGTTCTGTCTATATTTGGTCAATCAGCAGAAAAATCATTTAAAAACAAAGGGAAAGAACGTCTTTTTGTTCATTTTTGGCCAAATTGAGATAAGAGTGCTATCTTTTAGTTCTTTAAAGAGTCTTTTAACAAACTATCACGAATGAATAGATATACATAATCCGTCTATTACAATGTGCATGTATAAATTGTGGACGTTTAAAATGCTCCCCCTGTAAAATCAAGAAAATGGACAAAGCGCGTTATTTTCCTGTAGTCTTCGTTTATAGTTCTATCTATGTTTGTTCAATGAACGAAAATATCATTTGTAGATATGTTCATATTGGATCAATCAGCAGAAACATTTATAATTATCTCCATATTTGTTCAATCAACAGGTCATTTATAATTGTATCTATATTTGTTCAATCAACAGAATCATTTATAATTGTATCCATATTTGTTCAATCAACAGGTCATTTATAATTGTATCTATATTTGTTTAATCAACAGAATCATTTATAATTATCTCCATATTTGTTCAATCAACAGGTCATTTATAATTGTATCCATATTTGTTCAATCAACAGAATCATTTAAAATTGTATCCATATTTGTTCAATCAACAGGTCATTTATAATTGTATCCATATTTGTTCAGTCAACAGGATCATTTATAATTATCTCCATATTTATTCAATCAACAGGTCATTTATAATTCTATCCATATTTGTTCAGTCAACAGGATCATTTATAATTCTATCCATATTTGTTCAATCAACAGGTCATTTATAATTGTATCCATATTTGTTCAATCAACAGAATCATTTATAATTATCTCCATATTTGTTCAATCAACAGGTCATTTATAATTCTATCCATATTTGTTCAATCAACAGAATCATTTATAATTGTATCCATATTTGTTCAATCAACAGGTCATTTATAATTATATCCATATTTGCTCCATCAACATAATCATTTATAATTATATCCATATTTGGTCAATCAGTAGAATGATTTATACTTACATCCATATTTGGTCAATCAACAGAAACATATTTTATAGTTATTTGTCCATTTTTAGGGCAATCAATGGATTCAAAGGAAAATAATTAAATAGTTGCAATGAAGATAGTACCCAAGTTTACTTTGTCTTGACTCTCGTCCTCATCCCCCAAAGCAGTTAAAATGGAAACTAAACTACTTAATACAAGAAACACGCCAACCAAATCCCAGTCATCGAGATTCAAAGTCACAGTTTCAATTCCAATCATTAGCAGAGTATTTCTCGTGAATTCTAACATGTCTTCCCTTAACAGTACAGATCCCTCTAATCATGCTGTTAGCTCCAGTACGTATACGTTCCCTTCACTTACGCATACCTCCACCCAACATGAACTTCCTTCTGAAAAATCCCTGAATTTCAATGAAACGTTAGCCAGATTTAACTATAGAACAACGAAACTGGTTCGATCCCCTCGTCCCCTTGATTAGCCAATCACGTTCTTTTCTCGAAGCTTTTACTTGGGTTCTTCGGCCCAATTCAACGTTACTGCTGCTACCATTACTACTACTACTGCTAGTAGTAGCAACTATTGCGCGGTTGTTTTTAAAACCTGTAATTTTCGTGACAGACGGGACGGAAACAACCGAAGCATGACGTCACTAATGATCCATGCTGTCATTAAGTGAAAGACGAGTCGAGACTACAGAAATAACTTTTTATTTCTGCTATTTTGGTACTTATTCAAGCGGAGGAATGTTGTAGTGAAAAAAGGGAGCTCTAAAGTAACTTTGAAAAAAGACACACGCTGTTACGTTCTTTCAAATTAACAAGAAATTTCCTTTGCTCTAGGTTTTTTTTTCGAAAGAGATTGATATCTGCGGAAGTGCGGTGTGGGGGGTTCAGGGTACTCTAATCAATCCACTTAGCACGTTTTGTAGTGAGGCTAATTAGGAACCGAAAAGCAACAGCAGAAGGGAATTCAAACTGTTTGTGCCTTTTAATGTGATTATTCGAAAGAAATTCTGTGATTAGTAGATAGTAATGTAAACAATTGCTTTATGTTTAAATGCGGCAAAGAAAACTCACATCTTTTTATTTGAATATGGCCCCATAACATGCTAAAAATGGGCTGATAACAAATTTCTTAATATATCTAGACGTACCGAAAGCTCTATTGTTACTCAAACTATACCCAAATAGCAAGAAAATATGTTGAAAATAATGTTAAATAATTTCTATACATATCCATTAATTAACGATGTATTTTTAGAACTTTCCGATAATGTTTTCTTAATCAAATAGGTTTTATTTGCAAGCCTATTCATACACAGAAGATATTTTTTAAATATATCCAATGCTTTAATAGATTTTTGGATTTAGCGTACATAATTCAGGAAATATTTTAAAGCAGTGTTTCCCAACCTGGGGTCCGCGGACCCCCAGAGGTCAGTGACAAGCATGTAAGAGGTCCGCAATACTTTGTCATGTAACGAGAATTTACTTTCCGATATTTCCATCATATTATACAGATTTCCTTTTATAAAGACCACGAAAACCAAGTTAAAATCGAACTCAGCAAACCCAAAGCAATACAGTAAATAAAGTGAATGAACAACATTTGATGGTCTTATATGAAGCGTACAGGGAAAAAAGAGGGAATGTGGATGAAGGGTGATTTCTCGCCAAACGCACGTTAAAGACCAATTACCTCATTTACTCCCGTGTGTTACATATTCTTAAAACAGCTATAACTTAATTTTTTTAGCTTTTGTTCAACATTTTCTGAGAGGTTAGTTGTCTTTGTGTAGTACTTGTTACGAGTAGAAACCCATTTTTTAAATAAAAATAAACTGTACAAAAATTTCTTGGTTTGTAAGCCTTGTGTAGGCCGTGTACCATAATTGAAAACAAGGAAATAGTCTGAATTTATGTTAATTGCTTTTCGACTCTTTTATCGGTTTTGTCGTGGAGTGGCGTCAAACTCTTTTGTTGAAGCTCAAGAGAAGTTAAAAGGAGGGACGTGCATTTGACGACAGAAACATGAAGACCTTTCACTACCATTTGCAGCCCTTTAGTCATCGCCAGAATCTCCCTTAACTCAAAAAATGTTACTGCATTGTGTAACGAGACGGGAAGAGATCACGAACATTACATTTTGAAGTAAGCTAGCTACGGTATCTCGTGGAAGAGTCCTGACTCGCTGATTCGAGGTCGTGATGAGGTGAGACTTTTTCTGGTTGATACAAAATTAGAACCAAAACTAAAGAACTTCAAGCTTTACGTTGAGCTCTCCGAATCGACAGTAAGGAATACAATTCCTTTCCCAAGCTGAACGATTTTCTGTCGGCAAGTGAAACAAAACTTTCGAATGAAAATTTGGGAACATGAAGGAGCATTTGCTTTCTTTGGATTCTCAGCTGAGAGGTTAACTTCCGGTTCCCCACGAGAAAAACAATTGGATGAAGAATCTTCTATCTAAACAATAAAAATTAGTTGTCACCAAATGAAGACCAGCTTATTGAGTTGTCCTGCGATTGCTTCTTGAAGATGATATTTCCCAGTTTGTGTTTACTAGGAATGGTAGACTTTTGGATTTATCCGCGGTCTTTGTATCCTGATGTTCCGAGAAAGGGAATTTCACATCTGATGTCTTTCGGGACTACTTGTGTGAATCAACATTTTCTGTACTTGTTTGTATGAAAAAAAAATCCCTTTCGTTAGGCCTACAGGCTGAGGTAGATTTCGAAGTTTCGCTGGGAGCCGGGGCTCGCCCCCCAACTTCAGTGCTTTTGAGAGGATGAGCCTCCTTTATTTTAACCAAAATCTCCCTGCAGCACTACACCACACCGGAGTACATCTTCACCCCCCCCCCCCCCCCGATTGGCTGCGCCCCCAAAGGGAAAATTTGCCCCATTTATTCTAACCTCCTCTTGGTCATACACCTTCATTGAAAATTTCGTTTCTCTACCTTCAATGATTTGGAAATTGGGTTTTTGGGGTGGCCATTTTGGATCCAAGTTGATGACTTTTTGAAAGTTTTCTTATTTTGTCGTGACCTACTTGTGATAGTACAACTTCAAGTAAAATTTCATTTATCCAGCTCAAACGGTGTGCAAAATGGGATTTTGTTAGGTCATTTTGGATCCAAGATGGCAACTTTTCCCAAATGTTGTGATATTTCCCTAAGTTACTCGTCATAATGCACCTTTATGCCAATTTCGTATCTCTAGCTCAAACGGTGTGGAAAATGGATTTTTAGGTCCGCCATTTTGGATCCAAGATGGCGTCTTTGAACTCATTAGGTAACATTTTCATAATCAAAAAGTGATGCTGTACCTTTATGCCAAATTTGATTTCAATAGCCCCAGAGGTTTAGGCTGTGTATTCTATACAACAATGGGTTCGGCGGCCATTTTGGATCCAAGATGGCGACCGATTTTGCTCATTAACGAACTTAACCGAGCTATTAAGCCTAGAAACAACATATAAAAATTTGGTTCAAATATCTTCAAAATTATGGCCGCTAGCATGTTAATATATATATATATATATGTATATATATAATAAATCACAGCCATATTCAATCCACTAGTGGATGAGGCCTCTCCCCAAAGGGAGGAGTTGGTCTACTGCTCCCACGCTGACCAGACGGGTTGGGAGAGGAGAGCCGAAGCTCTCACTGTGATCGCCACTGTATTTTATTCACAGCAGCTCCCCAATTGTCCTCACGATGCTGGGTCAACACCGAAATATTTGAGCCCCCATCGGGAATCGAACCCGGGACCGCTCGCATTGAAGTCGAGCGCGCTACCGACTAGGCTACGCAGGAGCTTATATATATATATATATATATATATATATATATATATATACACTTTCATATCGTACCGATCTCAATAGGTATATTTTCTTCGAAATCTACCTAATAAGTACGGAAAGAGACGATATTCAACCAGATCTGCGCCTGTAAATATCTACTTTGAAGCCACAAATGAAAATGTTGACAGACAAAAACTACTGTCATCACATTGAAAAATAGTAAGCAAACAAACTCTGTAGTTTTTACTATTATTGCTATTAATTGGCGTATTGCAGTATTGTTAGCAAAGCGTATTCAATTGTACTTTCATGTATTGAAATTGTACATCTTTTTTAAGCTATAGATAACGCAGAAAGATCTACTGATACTTTATGTATAATGTTTTCCTTAGTTGTAGGAGCAGGGGTCCGCAGCCTGCAAAAGGTTGGGAAACACTGCTTTAAAGCATTCTCTTTATGGACGAAGGATTGATATTTTTTTAAATATTTTTAAAGTGTTTTGCAAGTATTACGTAGAAATATTCTTACAAGGAAATCACTCCTAGAATATTTACAAAGTATACAACTTTTTTTTCTGAAGCATAATTTATAGAGTGGTTTTAAATATATAGAGCAATTCTTCGTAAATAATCAATTTTAAAGATTATATTTTGGAAATATCCCCTTTATTTATGATTGAAAAGTACTTTCGAAAATAGTTTATAAATGCATTCTTAATATCATGTCAAAAATATTTTTATCCACTCTGTATTTTGTCTGATTTCTTATACTTAAAAAATGGACAAATATTAAAAATTTAGGAAAGTTGAACGTTTTTGGAGATTTTAACAATATTTAACTATTTTGTTAATTTTGTATAGATTGATGTTGAGAAATATTTTTTCTTCTTCAATATGTTAATTTTACTTTTCTTCTTTGAATTCGACGCGACACACTGTAAAAACCCTTCAACAAGTTTTTTTTCAAAAAAAAAGTCAATCCACTAGTTCCATGGATTATCCAGTAAATTTTCTAACGACAATCATGAATCTTCTATTCAAATAAATAATATTCAAGCAAAGAATAATTAAAAACTTCTGGAATATCATTCAAATTAAAATTAACTTTATTATTATTATTATTAATAATTGGCTCCAAATTTGACTGAGTTATTTAATCTTTCACTTAGGCAAGGTATATATCCAATGGAGTGGAAATCAGCCTTTATTATTCCCGTCCACAAACGAGGCGATTGTTCCTTATTATCAAACTATAGACCAATTACTATCTTAAATAACATGACTAGACTATTTGAATCTATTGTATGTGAACATCTGCAGTTTAGTTTGAAACATATGTTTAAAGAAGAACAACATGGCTTCATTCCAGGGAAATCTCTGGCCACAAATCTTTGTCAGATTACAAATGAAATACAGGGTTTTATTACAAGAAGATCTCAATGCGATGTTATTTATATAGATCTGGCTAAAGCATTTGATAGTGTTCATCATCTGGTTCTAATAAATAAACTTAATAAGGTTGGATTATCACCCACATATCTAAAATGGTTCGAGAGTTTCCTATCTGGTAGAATGTTTAGAATTAAAATAGGAAATGCCATATCTAGTGAAGGTACAATAAGTAACGGCATTCCCCAGGGATCACCTTTGGGCACACTTCTATTTAATATTTTTATGTATGATATTTCTGAAATTGTAAAACACTCTAAACTGTTATTATATGCTGACGATCTAAAGCTTTGTAGAGAGGTAAATAACTATAGTGACAACCAATTATTGCAAGGTGATCTCAACAGTATAACTGCATGGTGTACTAAGAATAAAATTGGGGTAAATGCTCTCAAAACTTAATTCATTAGCTACACTAATAAGACGCAATACTACGTCAGTAACCATAAAATAAACGAAATGGACGTACTGAAGGTATACACTATTTCAAGGATCTTGGTATTTATTTTGATTCTAAACTTAAATTTAATAATCACATCTCAAGAATTGCAGATAAAGCTAGAAAATTAACAGGATATATTTTTAACCAATGGTATGAATATGCCAATATTGAGAAGTATCTAACACTGTACAAAACTCTTGTAAGAGCAAAATTAGAATATGCGACGTCGGTGTGGAATGATGTGACTAAAAACAGCAATAACACTATTGAGTCTGTACAAAAGTATTTTATTAGACTCCTATGTTACAAAGTGAATTTGCCATATTATTCATACCACTACAACCACTGGTGGGACATCCTCAAACTTGAAACTTTGGAGCAGCGAAGAAAACACATAGACAAAAAGTTCCTAGCCAAGATTTTCGATAACACAACTCAAAGCTCTTATTTTATAGAAAAACTCAGTTTTGTTATACCCTTGTACAACACTCGAAAGCACAAACTGGTAACAACATTTGACAAAGGCGCCGTACATTTAAATTGAATAATTCGTCAATATAATGAATAATAAATTACCTCCACATGTGTAATTATGTTCTGCATTTATATGATAATGTGTATTTAATGAGCATGTACTTGTATTAGATAATTTAATTTAATTATGTATTGTAGTTATGTAATCCTTTTTTTTCTTCAACAACTCTGACTTGATAGTTGGTATAATTTTCTTTGTTGTTTTGTATCCAGTTCTTTACTTACATCTGTACCCAATATGTATCCTTATGTTGCAGTGTACAGTGAATTGGTATTGTACTGTTCATAACACTCTAATAAAGATGATATTATTATTATTATTATTAAAGATAACGTTTTAAATAAAGTGGAAACTACCAAAGATCTAGGTATTTTCTACTCCAAATGTAAAAGGAACACATAGACATTTTCAAGGAAGAATAAAAAAGAAAACAAGCTTATATGTACGTACAATCAATGATGGGTTAACCAGACTGCAAACATACACACTATTATATAAAGTACTTGTTAAAGCGAAACTTGAATTTGGAATAATAATTTGGTATGAAGAAATTATAACCAACAACATGGGCGGCGATTAGGGGGACAAGGGGGTGCAGTTGCCCCCTCCACTTTTTCCGACCATTCGACTAGCGAACATAGGATACAGAAATTGCGCATTGAAAAGCGTAAAAGCAAAAGGGGAATTGATCCCTGATTCTCGAGTAATTTGTCATCCACTGGCCATACTAGCAAATATTAATAATAACTTATTAAGAGTTCATGTTATTTTTATCGGTTACTATGAGATGTTAACAAAATTAATCTTTTCACGCTTGTTCAGCTCCAGTAATTGCATAATTCTAAAAGTTGAGAACTGTCACAAAGTGAAGTTCGTAAATGAGAAAGTTGACATTTATCACAAGCCATTTGTTGAATATTAATTATTATTTATGGACTTTAGGCATATTTGGCTTAGTCTAGGATAGGGTAAGGAAAAGGATGTGACGAGGAGTCGGCCAGGACCTAATTGAAAGGAACCATTCCAAGCATTTGCCTGTGTGAGGGAGGAAAAAATCATGCTTGTGTTTGGTGTGTTAAGCATACTATAAGCTGAGCATTCATATTCTGCTTCAATACAGATTTTATAAAACAGTTTGTTAATAAAAATGCAGAAACAAAAGTAGGTCAATGGAGCGATCGGGAATCGAAGCCGGGTCCTCCAGTTGCACGGTGCATGCCAGCGGTGATCTGTCATTGATGATTGAACTGTCGCCGCAACAACCGATTTCTCTTACATATTGGATATTCCTTTGATGTGGAATTCCAGAAGTATTCCTCAATTAAAATCTTCACATAGAATTGAGTGATTTGGCATTGTATATCAGCAATGATTGAATGGTTCAGCTGAGGTCAGAGGAATATCAAATATGCACAGTACCGGTAACTAATATGAAGAACGATAATTTAATGATAGGACATCGATCACCTGGCATGCAACTGGGGGGCCTGGATTCGACTTCCAGTCGCTACAGTGAATGACGTTTCGCTGCATTTTCAACGTACTATATAGAGGTCATTTGTGTAAGGAAGTAAATTGTTTAGTATTGTCTTCAATGGGATTCTACAGTATATTAACATGATCCCGTCTATTTATAAATTTAATTATTTGTAAACGTGTTTAATATTTTTGTGTATCTCGTTTCTTGTTAAATATATAATTATGAGCAGCTGTCCATGCACAACTATATTAATTTCTTTTGACAGAATCGTGTTTTCGATATATATGAAGTGTAGTTACACTGGTGGAGCTCCTAATACAGTAGTTACTTTAAGTTATCAATGTTGTTTATCTGACAATAACACACGATAAAAATCAAAATATAGTTAATTAAATTAGGATCCGGATACTCATGTGCTTAATTTTTATCATAATTATGTGTTAAAAACTGTAAAAAAAAATTTTTTTGCTTAAAATATGTGTTTAATATGAACAAAACGTGACAAACTATATTTAAAAACTACTAATCATACAAAATAATACACTACGTACTGCAATTAATGTTATACGAAAGGCAATATTCACATGGTATTAGGTGAGAAAAATCGAAAGTATCTTCAAATTGGGTAGTTTTGGAATATATTGCAAATAATGCTTTATAGTGTCTGCATATAGGCCTACGTTACACGAAAAACTGAAACAAGAATGAACTGTTACTGCTACTTACAAGCATATAGTTTTATTTATTTAAAGATTTCTACATACAATCCAATTTCAGCCATTTTACACCGGCATTGAACCCGGGTCCTTCTAACTACAAGGCGAGCACCTCATCCTGACATAGCAATGTAGAGCACTCTGTATTTTCTGATTTTCAAATAGAAAGTAATGTCGATTGTCAGGTAAAAAATAAGTTTATAACGCGAAAAACTTATTTCTGCATCATACGATGTTATCACCACAAATTTGAACTTCGATAAACAATTAGTTTTAAAAATGAATTGGCGAGGATTTATTTGTATATATTAAAATCACACAGATTTTTTTTTAAAAATGTATGTGCTGAAGTTTCAACGTAGAAAATACAATAAATTACAGGAAACATTAAATTCAGTCAGTTTTACTTTAAGATTAATATAAATTATTTGTTAAACAATTGGTAATATATGTATGCGGGGAGAAAATGCACTAAAATGTGTATTTAAGTATAAAATGGGCCAAAGTATGTAAACAACAAAATGTAAGAACAAACGGACCAAAACTGATCACAATCACTCAGTTCGCTTACGTATGAATACATTTCAACAATTAAAAAGAATCTTAATTAAATAATTATCGGGCCCCATTTATTATAAATGATGTACAAGAATATCGTTATTTATGCAATCTTACTTTTGAAAACTCCACTAGAAGATCATACATATTTTATACAGATAACAAATATTCAAAGGCTAACTTCCCCTCCCCACCCACCCACTTCTGACCAGCAATCGCCGCCCATGACCATCAAGGTAAAAATAGAATCGATTCAAAAATTCTTCATTAGAATTCTATGTTTTAAGTTTGGCCTACCATATTTTGAACAGAGTTATTGGTGCAGTTTTCTTGGGGTTAAACCTTTGTAAAACAGGAAGGAAAATATTGACAAGCAACTCATTGAAGATATTAAATAAAATCCACAGCACTTTTTATTACATACTTTTCTTTAGTTCACAATGATTCGTGGTGTCCTCAAATCTTGCAACGTTAATTTAACTCATTTCGTGACGTCATAGAATGATGAAAATTTGCACAGCGACGTAAGTCGGGTGACAATAGAATATTCCATTGTTACTTTTATATGTTTATAAATTTTAAAAGCATACTTAATTATTTTTTAATATTACGCATAAATACTACCCTGCAACGATTTGGCGTTTCACTGGTTGCAGCCACCTTAGGATTTGGGTAAAATATAAGAAAATTTTTTTAAAGACATACTGTACTTTTCTTAAACAATTCGTACTAAAAATAAAAAAAATGTTCATGCATGACTAAAAATAAAAGCATGCGGCGCGCCAATTCAAGAATTTATAAAGTGACTTATATGAAACCGCGCTTCATGCTTATCTTTTTAGTCATGCATGAACAAATTTTTTTTTTACTTTTTAGTAATGAATTGTTTAAGAAAACTATGTCTTTAAAAAAAATATTATTTTTTTTCATTAGGAAAGTAATGCATTCAGGTACCAAAACACAGTTTCAGGAATTAGAAATTCTTAACTAACATGAAAGAAACAAAACTATTTAGCCAGAATGATTGACAGCTATAACCACATTTGGGAAAATGACAGGACTTGAATATCAAGGACAACATTTTAGAATTTTTGTCGTTCTAAACTTGTTACCCAATTTTTAAAACTTAGTTGACTTTAGAACTCGCTTTACAGAATGAACCTAAAGAAATTATTTTTTTAATATACATTCTGATCATATTTTATGAATAATATGATAAAAAAAATGCTTTTATCTGTATCAATGCTTGCTTTGATAATGTGGTCTGTATCAATTATATTCAATTTTAAGTTTGCACATTTATTTTTTAAAATGAATTGTATTTATATGACTATGTAAACAAGTATTGTCTCTTGGACGTGTGTGCTGTATTGCCAAGTTGGGTGTTCATAGTACAACAATAAGCATTCATTATTATTATTTAGACTTCTATGCTTTAAATTTAACTCACCATTTTTTTTCATTTGATTACAATTTTTGGTGCAATTATTTCAATATGGAATTCTTAGAATAAAGAAGAATACATAGTCATAAAAAAAAAATCCGTCTTGGAATACTAACTAGTGAAGTTTCAAGTTCTTACTTCATACCGAAATTATATTTTAATGTCACCTCGTATCTAACTACGTTTCACATTTATTAACTACAAATCACCATGGCGACATTTTGCTTCAACGGCTTATTATATAATTACAATGAATAATATTTTAATACGGAATAAATAACAAATAATCATTTTAATTGTAATCATGTATTTACCCACTGACTTAGAATCTACTGAATTGTAGTCATATTGGGGTTATTTCATTATGTATTAATCTACTTAGCTTCAATCTGTAGCTCCTCATAAAACTCTAATAAAAATTATTCACTATTATAATTATTGTTATTACATTAATCATATTAATATACCTTTAATATCATTCTGTATATTCTTCTCATGCAGTTATATTGGTCAAATTTGAAATAAAAATGGCGTTTCTTAAGACTGTTATGTTTCAAATTTGGCCTACCATACTGTATTCTTAATTACGAGTGTTGAGTGTAATTTCTTTGATTCAGTAAATTTGGAAACAACAAGAAATATAATTGATAAATATAACTTTAAAATTTACTAAATTATATTTGCTCTAAATTCTTTATTGGAAAAATGAACTTTAATTTCACCTTATTTAGAAGATTTTGTTAGCCGTTAGCGACATCTAGATCGTAACTAAGTTTTACTACTAAGACGTTTGATATGTAACCCTCACTTTATTAAGTCATTGTTGTTATTTATTTATTTATAATCCTTACTGGCACCTAATTTCGTAGAGAAGTAGTTGAATATTTTAACAACCTAAATTATACTGAAAGTGATTAAATGTGCCATTGAAATCTGAATTTTAATACTTTGTTACCACAGCGAGTGATATCCCATGTGTACGGCATTAAATTTCTATGCAAAGTACGAAAGAATGATATCACGTCTTGTACCCGTGAAAACACACAAAATTCACATTTTAATTGCAAGAGCATTGTTGCTACACTTCAGTGGCGTAACTAGAATTTTGCCCCCTCTCCCTGCAAGGATCTTTTAAGGGCACTTGTCCTGAACGTAAGTAGTTAATTACATGGAAATAGTGAAAGGAGCGATAAATTATTTTCCATTTTCTCAGGGTTGCTAGGTGCAATAAAGTTATCATTTTTTTCTGGACATTTTCGACGTGGTTGTTTTTTGGTTGAAAATGACATAGTGAGGTAGACAGAGCTAAAACACATCCCGCAATATCATTCTCTATCAAAAGTGTGGCCACAGTCAATTCTATTATTGAGAAAAATACATTTTCGGAATACACCACTGATACTCTTGTACAAAGCTTGTAAGCTTTCAGATTGGGAGCTTCTTTGTCATGTTCAATGAACAGTCATGCAGACTTCTTAATAGCACTGAGAAATGTTCCAATAAGTTACATAAATATGTCAGTGACGTCGCGTATTAACGTTCACACTAGCACGTGAACTGCCAACTATTTTAGAATTATTATTATTATTATTATTATTATTATTATTTTCGTTTCAGATTGTGTTTCTTATCGAAAGATTTAAAAACATACCACATTTTAAATTGTTACACTGAGGCATAGGTATACAGTTCGTTTATCAAGTTGTTATTACTCTCCAATTTGTTTCCAGTTCACATTTCGTTTGTGAACACGTTGCCCCATATGCGCTTAACTGGCGTTAGGCCTAACTTATAACATTGTGTATATGGGACCTCGGCGTGCACAATCCTAGTGTGAACGAAGATAGCAGAAGAACAGGGCTAAGCACTGTTGCTAACTCTCCTTGACTTTTCCACCCGTTCTCGTGTTTAAAATGTAATCAAATCTTCTTGCAGAAGCAAGGATAAACGTTCATTACATACCAAAATCGCAATATACACAATAAATCGTTTATGGACAAATATATTAAACGCTAAAATAACATAATGATGCATCTCTATTTACATAAAATTGTTTGAGTTCCAGTATCAGTAATCCGAACAAAAACACCAGAGGTGCAAAAAGTGGAGCCAAGTTCTTTAGCCCTAAAAAGGTGTGAAATGGGAGACGGATGAGCCAAGTT
>JAGDQP010024430.1:12225-27973 GCA_022664845.1 Lepisma saccharinum | reverse complement strand
TGCATTCTGTTTTATTATTTAGTGGAAACTGTAAAGCAACGATATCTAACGACAGATGGCAGCACTATGCTTCTAATACATTTTTTCGATGCACGACATTGCAAGGCTGCTCCTACAAATTCAAATCTAGAGAGTTTAAACTTTCTGAGAAGAAAGTTCATCATAACCATTTCAAGAGTTCTATCTGTACTGATTTTTTTCTTTATATTTTTCTTCATTGTTGAAATCGCTTGATTGTTGCTGTGAATATCCAAACTTTTAACAATAAAACTCTTTCAACAATGAAATAAAAATCGGCATTTAAAGTTTGAATTCTCTAGGCTTGAATTTGTAGGAGCAGCATTGGAATTTCGTGCAACGATAGAAATTCATTATACATATACGGAGGTAGTGCTGCCATCTCTTGTTGGAGATCGTTACTTTAAACTAACCTTAATTTAATATTTTAAAGGATAAGCAAATTTTTTTGGATGTAAGTAATTTACCAGAAATGATATTGCCCATCAAACGAGCCGAAATTAGACTTGTATCTGTCTCGTCTCGAAGAGATGTGATTGTGACGTCTCGGAGAATTCTGTCTCATCCCGAGTTTCGTCTCGTTTTTCAAAATTAGACGGACACCAGAAAGACTCGTCGCGTCTCGTCTTAGAGAAAATTCTATCTATCGTCTTGTTTTTGAAACCGGCCCAAGACTAGACACCAGAAATATTTCGCCCTCAATGCGATAAAGGGGTGATTTTTACGTTTTCAAACATTAATAAAAAATATTCTCATACTAAAAAAAAAAAAAAAGATTACCAGAGTTTTAAAATCATACATTTCTTTGTTTCTGTATTTGCATATATGTGTGCGTGTGTGTCACATACAGTATTGCCCACCAGATGAGACAGGACGAAACTTGAAGCAGTCTCGTCGTTACTCGGGCAAAATGTTGTCTCGTCTCCTAGAAAACTCAAATGAAAAAAAAAATTAATTTATAGCAAATATATTTCACCAACACTAGATTTTATTCTACGGTAATGGGCCAGTCATAAAATAAAATTTCGGGTTGATACAAAAAAGGCTGAAACGGGTCACCGGGTCATTCGGGTCAAGCCTGACCCGGTGACCCAATATACACCCGGTAATCCGGAGAACAAAAGTTTTTAATTATTTAATTGCGTTTGAACAGTCTTTCTATCAGGGGTGACCAGCAACGGAGACGTTACCCCCGGAAGAACGAAAAATACGGCGCCAAAATTGAAAGTTGATTATATTTCCCAGAGCGGGTCTATCGGGTCGAGTTCCAGACCGGGTCACCTGGTGACCGGGTGTCAGCTCTGCTTGCGAGCACGATCTTAAAATATTTTCTCTCTTCAAATATTTCTTTTTCGTAGCAAATTTTAGCATAATGAATGAGTTGCAAGTTTAGTGACTTTCGTTCGCAGAAGTTGGCACAAAAATCTGTAAAGTAATCATTTGAAATATATTATTACTCTTTAGAGGTTTCCTAGACAACAAAGGAATGATTCTACAGTATCGACTATTAGATGGACAACAACATTTTATTACACTTTAAGCTTTTGAATAACGTTATTCTTTGTTCAAGAAAAATCGTATCAATAAAATTCTCTGTTTTGAGTTTATCTTAAAGGGCTTTACGGAATTTTGTGAAAATAAAGAATTTTAACGGGAATTTAAATACTTGTTTTGTTTTTATACGCTTCAGAAAGATACTATCAGATGCCTTTTCCAAATCGAGAAGATTAGTTCTTCTTCATTTATTTTTAGAAACAATTTCTTAAATCTGTGAATAGTTGTCTCGTTTACCGGACAATTTATCCGGACTTTTTAATTTAAAAAAAAAAAGTGAATTTCTTTTAAAATGAGAAAATAATTTCTAATTTTTGAGAATACTGTCTCAAATTCATTACTTAAATTAAGTTGAGAAAGAGGTTTCTCAAAATCTGGAATGATTCACTGAAGAATGGTTTCTCAAAAACGAAAAATAAATAATAAAACCTAAAAAACAAAAAACAAAAAAAAAAAAAAAACGTAAATAACATTTAAGAAGGCAGCGAAATTATCAGAACTTAAAAATTATAAACGTCACCAAGAAGGAGATTTTTACATCGCTCTCAACTCTGTAAATACACAAAAAAACACAAAAATTATACAAAAAGTTAAATGTGGTGCATTGTTCTAGTCTGTTGCCTTAGAGATCTTATAACAGTCTAGGAATCCTGGAAGATCGGACTCTACACAGGTTCCAGTGATTCCCCCACCCCCCCTGTAGTGGGTGTTTACCAACCAAAGTCTCGCCAACACCCCTCAACTTTAAAATTTTTGCTGTGAAAAATCGATAGAAACCGTACAAAACTTCACTTACACCCTCCCAATTTTGACTTTACACCCGCCCCAACTGAAAATCCTGGCGGAAACCCTGACACGTTCAATCCGCAAACAAAGATGAATGGTGAAATATCTTGTCCATATTACGTGTGAAAACGTAATTTATTATAGCCATGATTGATGTCACCGTAAGCAGGAGATCTTGGGTTCAAAACAGACTGGCTATTTTGTCTTACACTAAGCGAATATTGGGTTAGTACATTTAAGTTTGAACCGCTTCCTTCCATCTTCTGCTAAGGATGAAAACAAAAGAAGCTAACCAGAATCTTTAGCAGAAAATACCCAGGGCCGGAAATATACGTATAGGCGTCCTAGGCCCATGAGTTCCAGTCTCTCCACCCTCACCACTTCCGACCCTTTCCCCTTCCTACCCTCACATGATGACAAATGACTCTTCTAGCCATGAGTAATAATAACGAGATAATAATTTTTTAACTCTGGTAGTGTGGTTATTTACAAAATACGTTTCAATAATAATATAACAAAATAATTTCATTAAATACAATGAGCAATTTTAATTAAATTATTGTAGGCTAGTTGTTGAAAATATGTTAATTACACTGAACAAGAAGGTAATACAAACTATTTTTTCAATTTTATTATTTACAATATTGTTATTACATTCTGTTCACGGCTTTTATGCAGCTTTAAGAAGAATTTTAGCTTCAGCCGTTTTTGGATTCTACTTTTTCCAACATCATAAATGCCACATTTCAGTTTCGTGAAAGATGTACAATTTTAACAATTACAAACTCTAAAATTTCCTAAATACATTTATAAAGTTTAAAAAATCTAAAAATTACAATTACATTACAAAACACACATCACACAAAACACTTATATAAGAACATACAAAAATACTTTAAAGTGAATTAAAGAATGGTAAAGTCATCATATTTTTTCCTCGCTATTTAGCATTTATTGATTCATCCTCTCTGCCACTCTCTTTATGTAGGAAAAAAGAAACGTAGATTTACAGAATTGAACCTCGCAATGTTCCGGTATCTGTTAGTCAGTACATCGGTCCACCCGCCAATACGTCGCCCCTAATAACTAGCAACTTCAAAGTTACAAAACCCCTAGGAATGGACAAAAGCGACACTACAAACTCATTCGCTACGTTTAATACGTGATCAGCTCTTTGAATTTTAAACACAATCTCCGGGGATATTCATCTCCTGAATATATAAAGTCAAGTTAGGGAGAAAATTAAGGTTTGTTTCTTCTGTCATAAAAGACACGTTAAGATATTTTTTTAAAAAATAAGGTTTTTAAATCCATCTTTGGATCAGACCAGGGTAGGGTATGGGAGGGTAGCGGCCGGTATCTTAGTTAAGGTACCACTGAACTTTGTCTGGTGAAACTGAAGGAAACTAAAGGGAAACGTCAGTCAGGACGATCGGCAGCAGGATTCGAACGAACTGTACCTATCCATTGCGGACCCGAAAAGATACTTAGTTTTTCTCGTATACAAAAATTAGCGTAAATTACGCCTTCATGCATACTTAACACAAAGTACCTCTTGCCCATTAGGAGAGGTATAAATGACAGCGACGCCCTATATGTGATATAGACTAAAATAATAATAAAAAAAACTTTTTAAAGAGATACTTTTCTTAAACAATTCATACTAAAAATCAAAAAATAAAAAAATTATTTTTTACTTTTTAGTACGAATTTTTTAAGAAAACTATGTCTTCGAAAAGTTTTTATTATTTTTTAATACAAATCCTAATGTCTTCTGCAACCAGTCAAACGCAAAATCGTTGCAGGCTAGTATTTATGCATAATATTAAAAAATAATTAAATATGATTTTAAAAATTATAGAAATATATGAAAGCAACAATGGAATATTGTGTTGTCACCGGACTTACTTTACTGTGTAAAATTTCATCATTCTATGACGTCGGGAAATGAGTTAAATTAACGTTGCAAGATTTGAGGACACCACGAACCATCGCGAACTAAAGAAGAAAATGTAATAATGATTGTTGGTGTGTACAAAGAAAAAATAGGAATAAATAATGTTCCTAATATAAGCTCTAATCTTTGTTGTACTATTTCTAATGTAAATTAACCTAACTTCAAATTACCTGAAGTCAGTCATTTACGAGGAGTCAGGCGGTGCAAAGGTGACAGTGTTTGGCGCTCTCTCTTAATATTTTTTTCCTAAATATTGTTTTCTTCTTGCATTTTAAATAGCAAGTTATAATGTAAAGTGCGCCCCTGAGAAAGGTTCGCCCCTAGGCCCAGGCCTATGCATAAATCCGGCCCTGAAAACACCGTGTCCCTTTAAAGCTTATGAAAGGAGCTGTAAAACGATCTAATAAATTATTTTGTGCAGAAACTTTAACATGCATAATGCTTTTTACAAGTAGACATTTCAGGAGAAAAAAAAATATGATGTCACCACAGAAGATACACATTTAAGTATAAAGAATATGCATTTATTAATCACTATTATAAATACAGAGATAGAAGTGGTACCAACGTACACGCATATGTTGTGTACATATTTCACACACATATACATACACAGATCTTAAGTGGATAGACGTAGAAGGGAAATAATCATTCAAAAAAAACCTTGGCACAGTTCTTGCATAAATTAAGAAGCAAGAAGAGAAGGGAAGGGTGGTGGTGGGGAGACCTTTCATTATGATTCTTTTACCCCCCTTCCTAGTTAGCTATTCACGTCTTCCGTAACAGACCCGTCCAGTAACCTCCAATCTTGCACCTTGTCTTATTTCTTTTCATTTGCTGTTTTGCATACGCTGAGAACTATAGTAATTTCTGAATTGGGAGTGTCACAACCCTTCCATATATAGGTCTTGTTTTTAACCTCGGTTTTAACCCTTCGCCATCTCAGTTCAGATACGTCTGTGTGTTTGCTCCAGGAGAGGGACTTCTTGTACTGTACCTCTGGTTTAGAAAAAAAAAAATCTTTATAAAGTTTTAACCGTCCTTTCTCTACTACGGTTTGTTTCTGTACTTCGAACGAACGTTATATTTTGTTTCAACCCCTTTTACCCCCACCCGCCCCTATATTTGAAATGTAAAATGATTCAATTGTTTTGTTACTGGGTTATTTTGCATATTAGAACGGTTTTCTGTTTAATTTCTGTGTTTTTTTTTCTTCTTCCCGAACCTCCCGTTGTTCTGAAAAAAAAAAAATTACAACCATACAGTATATTTTCCTTTATGCTTTTATTCATACGCGCCATTTAGTCCTCTTAAGAAACGCATTCATTTCTGTTTCCTTTTAAAGCAATATTCATCATAACTCTGCGCCATTAAAACCTTTCCACAACATTAATTCATTAGTAGTTTCTTCTTGTACATTTATCCAGACTTTGGAAAAATAAAAAAAAAATCCTGAAGTTTAGACCAACTAAAGTGTCAGATATAGTCCTGCCAAAATTTCAGCGTGCAATAATTTTTTTTTTTCCATATTTCAAAATTTAAAATTTATAATCTTCTTTATTGCAATACAGCTTCTGAATGTTATATTCGGTACTAATCATTACAGAAATTTAAAAGAAAATGGGCGGTATTTTTTTAAAACACATTTTCTTTTGAAATTTTCTACATTTTGTACACCTTTTAAACATTCTTTCAACATTTGAAATGCACAGAACGGATAAAATATTTTATTTTATGTGTGCAATAGATATGTAAGAAACTGTAATTAATGTGGTAACTGCAATTACTGTTAACGTAGGTATTTCTCAAATTAAATATATTTTCCGATAGTATGTTGTTATTTTGTTGAATTCTTTGAATTCTTATTTGCTGAAGTATATAATTTTATTTGATGAAATATTAGAAATAGTTTCCCTAACTAGCTGTTGACTTCGTACGAAAGCTGAATACTTTGGTTTCCATACTGATAGATTTCTTTTTATAGTTGTTTGATTAGAAATGAATGAAGGGTAGAGACATCTATTATAGATTGTAGTATTACGATAATTTTATCAATAAGTATATTTACGGCGCGATTACTTGTAACAGTAATGGTAAGTCTACATTAGACCTTGTTGATCAACATGTTTGTGCGCGCGAGGATTGTCTAAAGACCGTGACAATTTATAAACGTACCCAGTATAAGTGGAGTGAATATTGAAGATTGTCACGGTCTTTAGATAATCCTCGCGAACACAAACATGTTGATCAACAAGACCTAATGTAGACTCACCATAAGGGTGAGTTCAGATCTGGCCAAGTTTCTGTACTTGCACATGTTGGTGATGACCATCTCAGTACGGCGAAAATCATCGGTCGCTTCATTCCTACTCCGAACTTTGAAGATAGAAAAGAAAACAAAGAGAATGTATTTTGTTAATTACTTACTGCAGAAATTACTGTAATTGATGGCACAATACACTACGATAGGTTTAAACATACACAAAAGAAGAAACATATAAAAGATCTGGAATGATCTACATGTGCCCTCTTAATCGATTTCTAATATTACTGCTAACATTATTCATAGGTTACCAGATACTATAATTAAGTTCGTAGTTTGTATCAATGACCTCCATCTAAAAGCGATACTGGACTGACTGTTGCCATTGAAAATTTCATGAATATATGAAGCCAGGCATCGGAGAGGTACTTGATCACTTCCAGTCTAAACCAATATGGAACTAATTTTTTGTTTTTACTAATTTTTAAGACTTGATATCGCTGTGCAACCCGTTTTATTTATGTCTTAATTTTTTGCTAAAAGTAAATATTATATGCAGAGTAGGGTATACTATTACATGAATTACCTAGAACCTAGAATTATGTGCATAAAAGACTAGGCGAATCGACCAACTAATTACTTCTTCTTATTTTCTTAAACACATAAAATACAAAATTAATAAAATCGGCTTACACCCACATCACAGGAGTGACTGCTTAGTGTCGAAAGATAGACGTCAGAGCAAATACTTAAATTCGTTAGTCCACTTCAAATCTAATCCAAAGTGGATCAAATTTTCAGTTCTAACTCAGTTTTATACGCTTCTTATTGCTGTGAGGCCCGTTTATTGATTTAAATCTTAATTCTTGAGTTATTCATGTAATAGTATACCCTACACTGCATATAATAGAAAATAATATTTACGTTTTTTGCAAGAATTAAGACATAAGGAAATTAGCCGCATAGCGATATCGAGCGTAAAAACTGAGTTAGAACCGAAAACTTGGTCCATATTGGTTTAGACTCGGGGTGTACAAACGAGATTAACTGTCGTCTACGCCCCCAGGCTTCATATAATAATGAAATTTTCAATGGCAGCAGTCAGTTCAGTATCGCAGTTAGATAGAGGTCATTAAGGTGTACACACAGAGCATAAAATATTATCAATATATTTTAAAAACATTCTCGTTATTTTAGAAACGGTTTCTTTTCTGCAAAATGATAAACATTTTTTAAATATTCTTGTTCATGCTGGCAAGAATTTTAACGTCAGGGGGATATTTTGCAAATATTTTCATCAATGATATATATTTTTAAAAAAATACATAGTTCACAATATATATATTCCATTATTGTCTCAAAATTTTGCTGCAATGTGCTTGAAAAAAAGTACAAACATGTTTTGCCAACATGTATAATGACACTTTTGATAAACCTATGTTTAACAACGTTAGGCGATTTTGACGTTTACCAACACAGAATTTCCAGATTTATTCCACAAAGCCAATGAAAATAATATTAGTTCTCAGTATCTGGCAACGCTGTGAATAGTGATAACAGAAACATTCCAAAGTAATTGTGACAGCATATATATCATTTCGGGTCTTTTAGATGCTTCTATATGTTTAAACGTACTGTAGTGCATTGTGCCAACAAATATACTAATTTCTGTAGCAAGTATTGACGCGTATGTATTCTCTTTGTCTCGTTTTCTGTTTTCAAAGTTCGGAGTAGCAAAGAAACGACCGATGATTTCGCAGTTCTAAGGCAGTCTTCACCAACATGTACACGCATACAAATTTGGCCTAATCTAGACTCACCATAAAGCTGAGAGAATGTGAGTAGGTCTGATCATATCCCATTTTTGTTGTTAGAAGTAATCGCAAGATAATGACACTTATTGTTGAAGTATAGGCAATACTGAAATTCACGACACTCGACAGGTACAAGTTTTTATTTCATTTAACTGTTATCAAGCAAAACCAGCTTTTGAAGAATCTGAAAGTGGGGATATCTACATATCGAACCACTTTCAGAAGCATAACCCAATTTTCTAGCCTGAGATAGGGGATAGGGACTTCCAGAGATAGTGTTACAGGTTTTTTTTTTCTGTACTAGAGTGTTGTATGGATGGCTATGAGTAGATTGCAATACGTTATAAGACAAAGGAAAGATTCATAATAGTGTTAGCAGTAGAGTAATATTGTTTGCTTCTAGCGATTGTGACGCATTCTTGGGGCAATATTTTAATTATCTTATTTTGTTAGCTATTTATTTTAGGGCTGTAGTCTCATTTCGTAGTAACTATTGGAAAGACGTCGTGCTATGTATCTGCATTGTGAGCTTGATTTTTAACTACAGATGAAACAACATGAGTTTCTGTTCCATACAGGGGCGTAGCTACTACGGCGCAAAACACCGGCGTAATGTGAGGAGGGGGCGACTGTTCCAAGAGAGCCATTCACCCTAGCCTCTCAATGGGCTGAATCGACCTCCGGCCTTGGGTATTCTCTTGCGACGGGGGGCATAAAATGTCTTTACGCCTCTGTTTCCATACCTTTATTAATTGTAACAATTAATGTATAACTTGTAGTGGGATTGTCTAGAACGGTTACATAATTCAGTGGAGCCTCCAACCTATAATATACTAATTTTATTTACGTAATTTATAGTAATAGGATGAAGTAGCAGCTAAGGCCGTAACAAGTTGGGGGAAATGGAGGGTTGGAAGCGGTTGAAAAACCGGCTTAGGTTTAGGTACCATCCCGGCAATGGGGTGTTGAATCTGAGTAAACCTTAATCGATATGGCCAGCAGCAGGACTCAAACCTGGTTATCTTCCTGTGACGTATCCGAACTTCGAAGAGAATAAACGATCACTGAACTGTGTTTTCCTTAATGAGTATGGGAAAGTTATTCTAGTATTATTCATAGTTTGAGTAATGGACAGCTAGTTTTGCTTCTAAATAGTATTTGTAAGTAATTGTGATTCTCAAAATTGCCTTCTAGAGTATGAGAAAGGGTCTGTCTGATATGGATTCTTTTTTAGTCTATAACTAACTCTGAAATTAAATGTTGAATTATGATTGTAAGTTTTTTTTTCATCGTTCGATTTATTAAAAGAATTCATTTGTTTACAACCTCAATATGACATGTTATTGTTGGTCCTTATTTGGTTCCATGCCTACTTGCTAAACGACTCCCGGGAACAGAGTCAACATTTGGAACCAGGTATATTCCACGGTCTATATAGCTTTCGTCAAGTGAGGAAGACACACAAACTTTGGTACAGAGTGATATAATGGTGCGGATTTCCAGACGAAGGTGCACAAACGGACAGTTTAATTTATTATCAACAGAGTTGAGTAAAGTACCGAACCGCCGTAGCTTAGTGGTAGAGTGTTGGCGTACCTTTCGGGAGGTCATGGGTTCGATCCCAGCGGCCTACCATCCTGGCTTAGGTTTCTTTCAGGGTTTCCCCTCAATCACACCAGGCAAATACCGGGATGGCACCATCAACATAGGCCCTGGTCGACACTTTCACGAATCTTTTCGCCTCCCCTATCCCGACCTGAGCCTTACATGCCTAAAGACCAAAAATGAAATTCAGTTCCCCATTGTATTATACGCAACACATTTATGTCGCCTCGGGAAGCCAATAGATAGAATTGACATTCATGATTAAAAAAAAAATAATCGAGGTAATCTTTTATATATAACCCGAAATATATGTTACACAAAACTGTAATATTTTGTACACAGAAACCTTGGATCTTAATATGTCCATATACAAAATATGACCGGTCGAGTCCAGTCCCATCAAGACCGGATAAACGTTAGTTTCGTGTCAAACATGACACCAAAATCTTTAACTACATCGGGAATATTTAGTACAAACTTGGTACTTAGAATTAAATAGATGATTGCATAATTAAGTTGGTTACTCGCTTTATTTATACAAAATGATAATACTTTCCATTTTGCTTGTGTTGATAAGTTGAACTATAGAACACCATTAGAAATATTATTCAAGTTTTTCTATCATAGAGAGAATTGATTGTAGCATTTTATATGCAATCATTTTTATACATTTTAATTATATTTTGAGGTCATCCGCAAATAGAAAACTTTATATATCAGATACGTAGTCTGGAAGGTCATTGCTAAATAATAAGAACAAGATTGGCACTAGGTACGAGCCTTGTGGAACTCCTAAAAGTGTAGTATATTAATAATTTCTGTAAAATTCATTAGCACCATGCATTTGTCCGTTTCTTGGAGGGAAGGTGGTGAAAGACAGCCATTTTGTGTGGAATTAAATGTATCTTTATCCTATCATGTGACGCTGAATGTGGAATTACGTATATTAATTAAGTGCTTATGTTTTTAGACCTTGTTAAAATATTGTGTAATTGCTATATTTTGTTAATTGTTTCTTTTTCAGAAAGAGGAAAATATAGATAAGAAAAACTAGCTAAAGAGGAAAGCCAATTGGGAAACAGAAACAGGAAGAAAGAGTGATGGCTGCACGAGGAGGAAGAAGGAAGCGGGCTAATAAAAAAAAAAGGAAGAAGAAATCGATATCATCTTTCCAGTTTCCTGGAAAAAAGGCAGTGAGTTAAAACATGGTAAAAAGCATGCGCATAAGGTATTGACTAGGAAGAACGCGGATCGGGTAACTTTGATAATTATATAAAAGGCGGAGAAGTTAAAGGAAGGGGAAGCGATAGGGTGTGTGGGGGGGAGTGAGTACAAGGGAGGGAGGGGTGCAAGTGATATGAAAGAAGCTTACAGGAAAGAACTCAAGGAGGTAGGCGTGCGTGAGCCTTTATCTTTTTTCTCTTCTTCAATTTCGTAATGCATGAAGTAACCAAAAATAAAAAATAAAATAAAAGCAGGATTATAAAAACGAGAGCTCATTTGTTCCAGGTATGATCACACACACATACATACACACATGAAAATGATTGTGTAATTGTATAAAAGCTTGACTTTCCTTTAAGATCACTGGTCATAACTTGGAAAACGTTAGCCAATCAACACTTTTTACATAACAACTTCCGCTTTTCTTTTTCTTTTTATAAGTCATTAAATGGGCGTGGATAGGAAGCACAATACCAAAGACACGATTGCTTTGTTTAGGTTTGAGGGGGCTCCTTTCAAAAGCTTCCATTTTTCTGAGGAAAAGAAGCGTTATTATTTACTGGGAATAGAATTACTGTCCATAGAGTTTCTGATCTTCCAGTATACGTTTTAATTAAATTTTTATAAAATAAAGGATTTTTATGAAAAAAGTTTCTAACTTTCTTCGATAGCAGTATTAAAATGTTGCAAAATAATGCTGAAGTTTAGTTTATATGGTTTAGTCAAGATATTTTACATTGTAAGAACAGTATTCTATATTTAGAATGTACTTTTGGCACCGAAATGTTAGTTTAATTGGTTGTAGGTCAGCTTTAGACTTTTCCCGCTCGTTGAAGCGCAAAACCAATAGATTTTCCCGCTTTTTTTTGCGTTTGACGTAGTTATTAAAGTTGAAAGCTCTTAATAGAACAGTTTGGCACTTGAATAAAAGTGCCTTTGGCATATCCCAGTTCTTTCTTTCTCTTATTTATTCATTCATTCAGTCAGTCATTCTTTCCATCATTTCATTCAACCACATTCTTTCTTCACTTGCACATTTATTCTGTCTCCTTTTTTCTTTCTTTCACTTTTTTTCTACGTCATTCTTTCTTCATGTTATTCTTTATTTTCTTATTTCTTTAATTCATACGTTTGTTCATTCATCCACAATTCTTTTTATCTCTTTACATCTTTCATTTCATTCAATCATTCTTTCTTCCTTTCATTCATTTATTTTATATCTACCATTCCACTCATTCATCCAATTTTCCCTTTTTATTCGTGCTTTCCCCCCCTCTTTTATAATTTATTCATTGTTTTTCTCTGTCCCATTCATTCATTCTTTCTATTTTCTACCATTCCTCCTTAATTTTATTTATTCTTTCATCCTTCATTTCATTCACTCATTCTTTCTTTCTTTCAATTATTCCTCCACATATTCTTTCTTTCTTCCTTTCGTAGCCTTTTTGATTTCATGCAGATATTGTTTCTTTCACTCATTCTTTCTGTTTATCTTGATTAATTACTCTTTTCTCTGTCATTTCACCTTCATATTATTCTTTCTTTTCCTTCTGTTTTCATTGTTTCGTTGTTTTCATTTACTCGTTCCTTCATGCATTCATTCGTTCATTAAACCACAATTCTTTTTATCTCCTCCTTCATTTCACTCTTTCTTCATTTTTCCTTTTATTCATTCATAATTTCCCCCTAATTCATTCATTATATTATATGTCGTTTCTTCATTCATTCTTTCTTTCATTCTCCATGTTCGCTTACTCATTATTTCATTAATTTATTCATGCACATTCTTTTTCCCCAATCATTTAGTTCATTCTATCTTTTTCTCATACATTATTTAATTCATTTATTCTATCTTTCTCATTCATTCATTTTATTTTCTGCCATTCTTCCTTCATTGTATTCATTCATTCTCTCCCATCTTTTTCATTTTCGTTTCATTCATTCAATAATCCATTACTTCTTTCCGTCCTTCATTTCATCCTTTCATTCTTTATCTCTTTACCATTCATTAATGATTTTTTCTGACTGTCATTCCTCCTTCATTTCATTCTTTCTTTTGTTCATTCACATTCTTCCATACGTTTATCTTTCATTCTTTCTCCTTCTTCATTCTTTCATTCATTATTTACTTACTTGTTTATTCTTCTGTCATTCCACCTTCATTTCATTCATTTGCTTTTTCTTCTTTCTCTTTCATTCGTTCTTTAATTAGTTTGTTCATTCGTTCTTTCAACACTTAGAAATTTTTGGGAAGTTCCTTTTTCCGTAATGTTTTAGAGAAATTTCAGTAGTTGTGTTTATCATCAGGAAACTTCGAAAAGCACTGAGTTCGAATTTCAAGGTTCTCAGCTTTTTAGTTCCAGTGTGATTTGCGCACTTGCGCAGAATGAGAAAATATTTTTTTACATTCTTTTCTTTAGTTCACATTGGTTCGTGGTGTCCTCAGATTTGTCAACGTTAATTTAACTCATTTCCCGATGTCATACAATGATATTTGTATTTGGAAATGCGTTAATTGATTTAATTTAAATGAATATTTCAAATATTAGAGTGTTTATCTGGTTGATTATAGCATAATTTAATTGGAATTTTTAGTTAAAATTTTATTTTTACTATTGTTTGGAAATTGAATGGAATATTACTGTCTTGAAAAAATTATATTGTTAGGAAGCAACCTAAGATTATTCTAAACGTCATGGTTATGCATATTTGCAACCGGATTGTTTATAGTTCTTGTCTTTTTTTAGTTTGATGCGACAAGACAGGGGGAAATAATATAAATTTGTTTAAAAGAAGGGAAGCAATTGTTTGTTGTTTGAAAGAAATATTTTTATATTTAATTGGATTTTATATATTTTAATAGCATATATTTATATATATTAGAAATATTTTATAAGCATTTTATAAATATTTTACAACCATAAATATATATTTTGGATTTATATATTTTAAAAGCATATTTTAATATTTTTTTAATATGACCTTCTTTATCCTAAAATAAATACCAGCTTGTAGCGATGTGGCATTTGACTGGTTGCAGAACACTTTAGGAGGTCGTCGGTTGACGATTTGGGTCAGAAAACATTTGCATGAGAAATAGTATCAGAATACAGAAATTACTCAAAAAAAATAATTAATTTTTTTTCTTAAACAATTAATACCAAAAAGTAAAAAAAAATGTTTATGCATGGCTAAAAAGAAAAGTATGGAACATGCCAATTGAACATTTTATAAACTGACTGTATATGACAAAGTGCCCTATGCTTTTCTTTTTAGTCATGCATAAACAAAATTACTTTTTAGTACTAATTGTTTAAGAAATGTATATCTTTAAAAGTTTATTATTATTATTAATATTCTTTTTCGTAACCACAGGTCCAATGCTGATCAAGTGTTTGCTGACACCAATTTGATCGCATATTTTCCCGGAAATGGGAAATATTTTTAATGAATAGGAATTCCAATTCCTAATTGACAGATCGAACTAACTAACTAACTAACTAACTCTATGGCTTATGGAACTCGCAAGTTCATCGCCGCAGTAACAAAGGTTCGCCATTGGATTCTATCCTGGGCAGTATCAAGCCAGTTTTCATCACGAACACCTACTTCTCGAAGATCTCTTCTAATATTGTCCTCCCAACGACGTCTCGGTCTTCCCAATGGCCTCTTTCCATCGGGCCTTCCAACCAGGATAGAATATAATCTTCGTTTTTCCTCCATCCGAGCTACATGCCCTGCCCACCTTAGTCGTCTCGATTTCATTATTTTTACAACATCTGGTGAATCGTACAGTCCGTGGAGTTCTTCATTATGCAGTCTCCTCCACTCTCCAGTCATCTCGTCCCGTTTCGGCCCATATATCTTTCTCAAAACCTTATTTTCAAATACACGTAATTTATGTTCATCTGCTTGGGTCGTACTCCAACTTTCGCAACCGTAAAGTATTACCGGCAGAATAACCGTTCTGTATATTTTTAATTTCAATTTCCTTGATATTAATCGCGATGTTAGAAGTTTTTGGACTGAATAGAAACATGCGTTCCCCGATACTAAGCGACTTTTTATTTCTTCCGTGACCTCATTTTTGCTTGTTACGTATGCTCCCAAGTATTTAAATTTGTTTACTTTCTCTATTACCTCATCCCTAATTCTTATGTTTTTAATTCCTTCATTCCCTGTGCTTCGGCTTGTTATCATGTATTTTGTTTTATCTATGTTTACCTGTAGACCTATCTCATCGCACGCTTCTACTAAGACATCGGTGTTGCTTTGTAGTGCATCTATATCGTCCCCTATTAAATCTACATCATCCGCGTATACAAACAGTTGATTCAAACCATTCAATGATAGTCCCTTTTTGTCCCCTTTAATTTTTAAAATCGCATATTCTAACGCGAAGTTAAACAGTAGTGGTGACAAGGCATCGCCTTGTTTCAATCCGTTGCGAATCTTGAAACTATCTGACATATTATTACCTATCCGTACTCTGCTTATGGGGTCGCTGAGACACATCTTCACTAGTTG
>JAGDQP010024430.1:0-11825 GCA_022664845.1 Lepisma saccharinum | reverse complement strand
CGTCCGGAGATACCCATGTGTATTTGTGTATGTCTTTGTGTTCAAAGTACGTGCTCTTTACCAGTAAGTTTTTCGAAATCGCGAAAGTTATCAGTCTTTCTCCATTGTTGTTGGTCTTTTCGTGAAGACTGTATTTGCCTATAGTAGGTCTATATTTTTCTTCCCTCCCTACCTTTGCATTGAAATCACCCAACACAATTTTCGAATTATACTTCGGTAATCGGTCAAACAACCTTTCTAGCTCATCGTAGAATATATCTTTGTCGTTATCAGTAGCCACCTCGGTCGGAGCATAGACGTTTAATAAAACCGTGTTGCCCCATCGAGTACGTATCGTAACGTACGATAGTCTTTCGTTTACGAACTCTATATTCTGAACCGCCTGAAGGATACTATTCTTAATGAGGAACCCTGTTCCGAAATCGTGAGACTGTGTTCCCCCGTAGTAGAAAGTGTACTTGCCTGTGGGATGCTATCTTGACCCTCCCACCGAACTTCTTGTATCGCTAATATGTCTAGCTCGTACTTTTCGGTCTCGCTTACCGCCACCTGAAGAGCGCCCGTTTGGTATAATGTTCGTACGTTCCACGTTCCTATTCTAAGGTCTTTCTTAATCCTGTTCATAGAGCCCCCTGAAGCAGTCCCAGCCCGGAGATCCGAATGAGGGACTAGTTTACCTACAGTGATTAAAATTTACGCAGTAAGTTGTGGATTCCTGGAAGCAAACTTTTGGAGTCCGGACAACACATATTCTTTCCAAAGTAATCATCGGACAACGCGTTTCTGACCCTCTCGATTTTTTTTTATTCTGGTATTCACTTATGACAGGCAGCTATGTCCAGCCGATAAGACGCTGGTCTTCTAATTCAACGACCCATGTCCTAGTCCTGTTTGAGGCTTTCTTTTGCCCTCAGTGTTCCTAAAAACAATAACATTTGGTTCTGACGAGTGATGTTAGTGGAAATTTCGATACAGCTGGATTGCCTGACTTTTTTCAAGAACATTTTTTTTTTCATAATTTTTTTCACAATGAATCTTCCATTCATTGTCTTTCTCCTTACGTTCTGGACAGTTTGATCCAAAATTATTATTTTAAGCATTAAGATATGATTTCAGTCCTCTCCCAGTGAACATAATTCATTTATTGTACATCTTTGACGTATTAGTTAAATAATTATTAGCAATGAAATAAGCTACACAGTATAAAGCACAATAAATTGCTTGACAGGAGGTTAGTTAGTGACTATAGTTACCGTCCATTGGTATTTAGTTGGACTTTGCCCACGATCATTATTATTACATCTTTACTTTACTACGTTTTCTCGTCTTCAAGTAGAGTTTGTAAATTCTGCAGTTGTCTGCAGTGGGATTCGAACCTGGAATCTTGTGATTTATGCTCCATCACCCTAACCTGTATAGTGCGTCACTGTAACCACGCGATGTCTGCATGGCGTAGTAGTTATAGTGATGGACTACAAATCACAAGGTTCCAGGATCGAATCCTGCCGAAGACAGTGGCAGAATTGACTTACTATACCTGAAGAGGAATAAAGAGTAGCTCTCTCTTGAAATATAGTGGAAGTATTTATATACATAACCATGAAGACAATGGTCAAAGTCCAGGGTTTCCGCCAGGATTTTCAGTTTGAGGGGTGTAAAGCCAAAACTGGCAGAACGTAAGTGGAGTTTTGCACGGCTTTTATCGGTTCTTACCTCCAAAAATTTTAACGTTGGGAGAATTTGAGGATGACACACCCTCAGCGGGGTTGCTGGCGGAATCATTGGCAAAGTCCCACTTAAATGGGCTGTGTATATCAGTATTCGTCACTCTTCTTGCTATATATATGTTAAATTACGTGCGATGAAAACTAATGAGAGCGGAAATTTACTAGTACATATAGATGATATGTTTAAAAGTAAATCTTGAAAAGTTAATTCGATAAGACACTTTCCAAAATCCACATTCACAAAGACCAATTTCATCATCTCATACATGTTTTTACCCTCTCTACTTTTCACATGTGTAATGATAGGCATTAACATTTCCTCACAACATTGACTGAATAGTGTCATAATACCAACAGAGAAGACGATCTGTAAGAATTTTCAAGCTATGCGAAAATTTTGCATATAAAGAGCTTTTCTATGCTAACTAGAAGCATTAAATTTTTTCAAATAATATACATTAACATGAGACGTGTCTCAAGTAATTAACCTCCCATTGCTTCAACAAATATTCTTTTTGTTCATGTTAAACAGAATGAAAGCTTCTTCAACTGCTAAATTATGCCCCCTGGCGGCGTTATGTATTATGGTTGTATATTCACTGTCTCCCTCTGTTTCAGCAATTTATGAGAAGTTTTGAATTTCTCATTTCGTAAGAGAAAAATAGGGGAATAAATAAGCTGAGTAATTTTGTCTAAGTAATAGCTTCGTTCTAGTACAGAGAGAATAGTAGGGTTCGTTCTCGCTTTGTACTGCCAACTCAATTGTTTTATTTCAATACAGTTTTCACAACATTGGAACAGCCTCATTGCATTGTTGTTAAACAATTGACACCTTGTTCTCATATCATTCTTTTTCGTTTTCAAGTGTATCACTCCAATCCTTTTTAAGGATATCTTGTTTTGTAATGTATACAGATTAGCAGGTAATTAATATTACGGTATTTAGAGGAAAACAAGCCGCTTTAGATTTTAGCTCTATAAAAGTAGCGAGAAAGGTTCCGGGCCTTACGTACATATGGAACCACTGTGTTCAATACTTTGATGGTATAAGCTCATAGCTTAAAACCCAACCAGCTTTAAAAATATATATATAATGTGTACAAAATATGTTACTTGGAAGTTTGATGGTATAGAGTATTATTTCATCTTTCATATATTCCTGTTCAAAGTTTTGTTGTATGAATTGCAACCAGAATATCCACCATATTTTTTTTTTGTTGGCGGCTGGCGCTGACATTATAAGGACGTAAGGTAAAGCAATAACAAGGTTGGGGTAAATACATTACCGGATGACAAAGATTCAATGGCCAACTGTCTCTCCTGATTTAAATCCAAAGTTCTTAACGAGTATTTTCCAATTCTGGTTAGCGAAACAAGATATCGGAGAATACTAGTCTCGTGGCCGAGTTGACGGACCAAGATTGGGTCCACTCTTTTTATATTATTTTTAATGTATGGGAAATTATCTAGGGTTTCATACGTGTTGAAATGCATGTGCCATATGTAATTAGCATATGTAGGATGGGAAATTACCAAATTAATACATTCCGTAATAAAAAATAAATAAAAAAGAACCATTACATAATTTGATATTGAAAAGGCGATGTATATAGACCTACAGTATGTCTGAAAGTAAAGACACTACGAAAAATAGAAAAATAAAATAAAATGGCGTCCTTTCGGCAATACATCTTACTCATTTTACAGAAGCACACGGGCTTAAAGAGTATTGACAATTTTATTTATTTCTTTAATTTAGATTAAATGCTTCTTTTCGTCGCCATATTACGTTTTAGGCCTAATACTGATTGGGAATGAGACTTTTTGTTACGGAATGATATCGTCCTCTGTTTTCTGTATGATTTATTTTTCTATATTTAAAGTCTGTATGTGTTGAGAGAAATGTTACATTTTTTCATCTGAATTTTTAAACCCTGTTGAAATTTTACATTTATTTATGGCTTTTAGGCTTCTAAGGCTCAGACCGGGACAGGGGAGAGGAAAAGTCCTGAGCTGAAAGTACCATTCTAGCATTTGCCTGGTATGACTGAAGGGAACACCCAGGAAAAACCTCAATCAGAATGACCGTCCGCTGGGATCGATCCCACGAAGTCCCGAATGTTAGGACAACATTCTATTAGTGATCTACGGCCGCTCGGTTTTTCATCATTTATAAATATAATTGAAGAGAAGTAATTCCAACTCGAATTCGTTCATTTTAACAATTGCAACAACATTGTTGTTCGATATTATCTTTTTGGTCACATGTCAGCAAACGCAGAGATTTGTCAGACTCACATGTTAATGTGAAAAACAGCGCATATGTGTCGTTGATAGGGCTATGCCAAAGTCTCTTATTATCTCACTCACTTTCCCTCTACTGTCTACCAAAACTCTTTGTGGATTTATTTCCCCCGATCATTTTTGAGGTAATCACTGGTGGGTGCCTCTCCGATTCATTTGAAATTCTGTGGAAAGGAATACCTCAACATCAAACCTAACTGCTTTTTTTTACAGACATTTTCTTTATTTCTAGTTCACAATGATTCGTGGTGTTCTTAAATCTGGCAATGTTAATTTATTTCCCTACGTCATACAGTGAAGAAAGTTTGCACAACGACGTAAGTCGGGTTACAATACAATATTCCATTGTTACTTTCATGTATTTCTATACATTCATATATTTTAAAAGATTTTTTTTTATGTATGGACTTCTTTATCCTAGAATAAATACAAGGCTGCAACGATGTTGCGTTTGACTGGTTGCAGAACACTTTAGGATTTGTCTATCACAGAGCGTTTACGACAGTGTCAGATATTGATATAACCTCGTATATATTTTATATGCTGTTGGGATCCTTTGGCACTTCCTTACCACAAGAAACTTTAAAATACGTAGATTTAAAGAGGCAATCTTGGTTAACACGTTTTTTTTCTGATCATTACATTATTTGCTACCGTGTCGACGAGATTGACGATGATGCTGCAGAATGACTGGAGTCAATCCTCTGGTGCGCTCATCAGATAAACAACAGGAGACTCAAATAGCATTTATTGGTTGGTCTATATTTTCTTTTGCATTCAATTATAGTCAGAAAACTCACTAAGGGTCAGTTCTACAATCGACCGCTAAACTTCTAGTCAGCGCTACGTTGAGGCCAAGTCTGATTTTGACCAATGAGAGTACGCGAAAGGAGAGTTGGCCTCAACTTATCACTGACTAGAAGTCTAGCGGTCGATTGTAGAACTGACCCTAAGTCATGCATCAATTAAGAACGGGAGACTCTCTACCATTGATTTACTGACGGATTACTACCTTTTCAAGTCAAAACCCACATTAACTCGCTACAGTTAAGCATTAAATAAGAATATCCACAGACTTTCATATAGCAGGACTACAATAAAGCTAAAGCGGTTCATTTAAAGAAATACTAAATTACATGTAAATAGAAACTTTGACTAGCATTGAAGTAGTACGAAAATAGTTAAGGAATAAATAGCTAATATTTAAAAGAAACCACTTCAAATTAATAATTCTAGAAATTGGTGGTTTAATTTTTTATAAATTAAACTCTTGGGTACATCTATCGTCCTTTCTGTAATTATTTGTCTTACATAAAAAAATTCAGACTACAGACTAGTTATAGCTAAGTTAAATACAGTACAATTCGAACGACAAGTTACTAATAAAAGGAAAATAAGTACAGGATGTCTAAAAAGTCTCCCTCTGATTACAATCATGTGTAAGGGGCCTATATGTTTTTACGGTAAATTTTGTCGAAACACTAAGTTTTCGTGAGATTACACACCGGATCAGCAGAGCGGAAATTTTCACTCTATTTTCGATGAGAAAGTGACTTAATAAAAAAATACTGAATTTTCAACGTAACACTCTCCTTTGGGATATTCTGTTTGATTTTTTTTTCTATCTTTAAAATTTATATGTGTTGAGATGAATGTTACACATTTTTCAATCTGAATTTTTAAGCACTGTTGATTTTTTAAATTTATTTATGGCCTTTTAGCCTTCTAAAGCTCAGACCGGGACAGGGCAGAGGAAAGGATGCGGCAAAGGGCCTAAGTTGAAGGTACTATCCCAACATTTGCTTGGCATGACTGAAGGGAACACCCTGGAAAAACCTCAGTCAGAATGACCTACCGCTGGGATCGATCCCACGAACTCCCGAATGTTAGGACAACGTTCTATTACTAAGCTACGGCCGCTCGGTTTTTCAGCATTTATAAATGTAATTGAAGAGAAGTAATTCCAACTTTATTTCGTTCAGATTTATCAATTGCAACAACATGGTTGTTCGATATTATCTTCTTGGTCAGATGTGAGCAAACGCAGAGATCTGTCAGACTCACATGCTAATGTGAAAAACTGTGCATATGTGTCGTTGATAGGGCTATGCCAAAGTCTCTTATTATCTCGCTCACTTTCCCTCTACTGTCTACCAAAACTCTTTGTGGATTTATTTCCCCCGATCATTTTTGAGATAGTCACTTCAATGGGATGTTCATTGCATGGTTTATCACTGGTACTTCTCCGATTCATTTGAAATTTTGTGGAGAGAAATGCTTCAGCATCAAACTTAACTATTTTACAGACTTTTCTTTATTTCTAGTTCACAATGTTTTGATGGTATCCTCAAAACTTGCAACGTTATTTTAACTCATTTCCCGACTTCATGCAATGAAGAATGTTTGCACAGTGACGTAAGTCGGGTTACAATACAATCAATAGTCCATTGTTACTGCCATGTTTCTATACATTTATATATTTTAAAATATTTTTTTTTTTAGAATATTGACTTCTTTATATTAAAATAAATACAAGGCTGCAACGATGTTGCGTTTGATTGGTTGCAGAACACTTTAAGATTTGGGTCACAAAATATTAGTTGAGAGAAAGTATCCAAACATCGAAATAGCTGAAAAAAAAAGACTTTTTAAAGAATTCTTAAACAATTCGTACTAAAATGTAAAAAAATAATTTTATGCATGACTGAAAAGAAAAGCATGGGGAGCACCAATTCAAGAATTTAGAATGTGACTGTATATGAGAGCGTCCTCTATGCCTTTTTTTAGTCATGCATAAACAAAATTGTATTTTACTTTTTAGTACGAATTGTTTAAGAAAAGTATATATAGTTTTTAAAAAAATATTATTTTTCAAAATTTATATCGGTGCACTTAAATCTTTCTAAGGCTACCATATTTATTCACGACATTTATGTCCATATTTTCTTAATTTCTTGAAAACAATGCTTAAGGAATATATGTTAAGAATGAAGCAATGGAACACTATCAAAATACTCAGCATAATGGCGCAATCTATGTGTGAGGTCCGGAATTTTTTTACCCTACCATCGTATTTAGACTTGTAACCCTCAGCCACATTCTCAGACTTGTCCCTCAGTTACACCAGACGAACATCGGAATAGAATACAAAATTTCAGTTCATTTCCTTGTACTTTCCCCGTCAGCTGTGCTCATCGTGAGACATTATTCGTCCCAGATGACCATTAATAGGCCTATACTAACTAAACACAAATTTTGTACCACACATCAAGAGCACATGAGAAAGAAACAAACTTGGGATAGTCACAGAAGTATTCATTAATGTTAGTTAAATAGATAAATATAAATTTCATATCAGGTTTCAAGACCACATTTAAAAGAAAGACTGTGGGAATAGCCATTAATTAACCTCTTGTGCTTTTATGTCGACTGCGAGCCGACCATGTAAATTCCACCTTCCACTCCTGTGTCGGGACGCTCCCGATACTGCAACTTGTGCTCCGATGTCTTATCTCGGCCGACTTGTTATCATTCTACTCGTAGTTCTTCGTTTCCTCTACAGATGGCAAGAGTGTATGCAATGTAGTCGTAACATTGTTGCTCTTTTTGTCCCAGTTGAAACATTGCCTAACACTTTGCTTTCATGTATTTTTTTCTAGTATAGCGGGAAGAAAAATGTTCAAGGTCGATGAAACAACAGAGAGTTTAGCTTTAATTGATTCTGTAAACGATCTCAATAGGGAAAGTGATCAGAAAGTTTCATGTAAAGCTGATGTCAACTTAATACAAGGTTGTATTTCTGACAAGTAGTTTATTCGGGCTACATTTCCACGGAGATTTTTATAATGATAGAGGTATTCGAGTTGAAGCAATTCTTGAATATTGAAGGTTCTCTGGAGTGTAACCAGAAACAGTGGTAAGTAGTGCCGATGATGTAAAGATGGATAACGTCGGTACATTTACTTGATATCGGTTACTGGAAATTTGTTGACTGTAAGATCCTGGTAGATATCCTCAGTCTCTGTGTCTAAGGGTATATTTTCTAATCACTATCTTGTAGGGCCGGTCCTCTTTAGGTACATCGGTAGTGAATTGCATGATTGTTTGAAGACAATAAATGATTTGAGTTTATCAAAATCTTCATAAGCGGAAGCAAATGAATTCATTGTTGGGGCGGATTTTAAGTGGAGTAGCGCAGGTTGCTGAAAGAGTACGAGTGAATGTGTACTTTTGTTCAATGCCATACATGAATAATGGAGGAGGCTTATTAGGTTTATCACCAGGTTGTTGTCCTCTGACCAGGGCCGCATCGGTAGGTTCAGACTCCAGCAACTGTAAACGGTTTGTGGTTGCGATCCCGGATGGAAACACATTGAATCGTGGTTTAACTGTATTTTTTTTGGCTCGGTGAAACATTCAGTGTGCACTGGCTGTTGTTCAGTCACTGACGAGCATCGAAATTTAGAAGATACAGTGTTTTTAATAAAAAATCATCACCAATGGGTTTTCAAAATTACAAACAGCGCAGGATACCACTGCAGTTATGTCCACTCTTATTGAAATTATCAACGTATTTCAACACAGCAATAAATAAGCCAGTTTTCTCTGTACATCTCCAGATAAAAATACCAACTTAGAAACATTTTAAACGGACTTAACTTCAAACCATCTTCTGTAATTCAAGTGTTCATCGGTCAACAGACATCAGGCAACCATCATCTCCTCTCTCCCCTGCAACACAGACATACTAGTACATCTCCAGTCACGTTTTTGGATCACATCAAGAAACCTTGTGAATGGATTTTCACTTCATGTGCCACACAGGTCTGCCACAGTTGCGACCTGTTCACTTCATGTACGGTTACTCATCCCGTCAGTTTATCACATTTGGAAGGCATGACCTTCACAGCTCGAAACGTCACTCAACAAAAAGCATTATTTACTCTGACTGACTGGCTAATGTACAAGAGTCTAAAATTATAATGAACCATGGCTATTGGCTATATTTCTAATATTGAGATTTCAGTTTTATAAATAATTATTATTCCCCAGGCCAGTAGCACACATACGTGTTTTTAACGTTGATTTTAGGTTCATTTCGTTGATTAATCGTTATAGGTTGAAAAAAAATTATGTTTATTTTAAAATCACATTTCAACAAAGACGTCATTGCATTGATAAGACATTAATACAACGTGTATTCAATGTTATTTTCAACTATGGTATAATAGATTTTGTTTAATGTATTTCTTACTAATCTTATGTGAAAAAAATATAATTAAAAACTAATTAAATGATACCAACTAATTTTGGCGTTCTCATGTGCACGTTGAAAACAGATTGAATTTTGAACCATATTTCAACGAAGATTGAATTTCGTTGATACGGCGTTAATGTGACATACTTTCAACTATCATTCATACTATGTCCTAGATTTCGTTTCACACTTGTATTTCTAATTTGATTGCTTAAACATTATAATTAAAAGCAAATACAATGAAAATAACGATATTTTTCAAATGTTCATTTGCATGTTGAAAACAGGTTGAATTTTAAACTATATTTCAACGAGCATTTAATTTCAACGATACAATAAAAGAGTAGTGAGCTCTTCAGGTGGATTCTTGGATAAGTGGTCAACGTGTCGAGCTACCAACGAGAAGTGCAGAACGTTCCTGTGTTCGAACCCCACAGCAGCCGCTCGGATTATTTACCGTTGGAAAAGTAACATCGTATATTGTAATAAAAGCAAGGGATAAAATGAAACTAAATGTGTGTATACCAAAACAGATCCATTCATGCTCTGCTTTGACCAACTAAACCCGTTCCTTCTCAATCATTACTCAACGTCGAATAAATCGTTGAAATAGGCGGACATTTTGGTACATTTACAACGTTAACATAACGTTTCGGTACTAACGTTTAATCCACGTATTTTCAACGTTTGGGTGCTACTGGGGATTATCAACACAGTGTTCGTATTTGAATCATTTTTTAGTGTAGAAAATTCCGAAAACAATTGAAGAGCTGAGGACTATTTCCATACCATAAAAAAAAATGTAGTGCGAAGGGGGTTAATGTTAGTTAAATATAATAGATGAATATAAATTTCATATCAAGTGTTAAAAAGCGTACTAGCAAAAAACAAGACTCTGACGATAGCAGACTCTGGCCAAGAAGACAGACATATTGATCGTAATGGGTGTTATCCTTAATGTTTGCATGTGATTAAAAAAAAACGAATGAAGAAATGAGAAATAAAAAAGAAAGAAGAAACGAAAGAACAAAAGAGAGAGAGAGAGAGAGAAGGATGATAAGAAGAAGAGAAACTAAACAGTTTTTTCCCCTTAATTTCACTTCGTTTGAGTTGCTTCTAAGACATTTTGCGTTTCTTTTTAATTTAGCCCAACTCCTACATTTTTTTCTTCCCTAAGTTCTTCTATTTCTTTTCAAATCTTTTTTTTTTATTTAATACTCTTCTCATTAGCAAATTAATGGCCCCTCCCTGTTCATTTGTGAAAAAGAGCTCTCTGACTACAAAGATCAAGTAAGTGTGTGTAGAAAGAAAAAAGTAAGGAAAGAAACTCAAAAGCTTTTCGTCCTTTCCGTTTCCTTTTAATTTATTTCTTTTTCTTTTCCTTTTTTTTTTCCCTTTTGTTTTTAGAGAATCTTCTGACATTTTCCTATTAGTTCTACCGCATTGATGACAGAGTAACTAAGTCTTGTTTGAGAGGTTTCTGTAACTAGTAAAAGAGAATGCTGGGTCTTCCGCTAAAAGGGTTGTTTCTTTCACTATTCTATCGCATTTTGTTATAAGTTATATAAGAATGTAGTATATGATATGAATCGAGCTATTACCACTTTTGCTCCACAATCTTAACTTCGATTCCTGGTGTAAGTTTCTAATGTCGTGGTTCAGTCAGCATTGTCATGTCAATTAAGGAATTACTGGAATTAAAATAGAGGGGGGCTCGAAAGCTAGATGAAGCGACTATGTGTATGGGCAAACTATGTGATGCACCAGTTGACATTCACCGCAACTAGCAATAGGTGGTATGACTGAGCAGCTCTCTGAAAATGATCTGAGAAACATTTCATTATGACATGATTGAAAGTTAACGATAATATTATTATGAGGGAAATAAATGCTATATACACGATTTTTAAAACAATAAACCAGTACGAAAATTAAATCGAAGACTGACTATGGATTAGAAATAAGTACGTTAATGTCATCGCTACGCTGTCGCTACAACAAAATTATATTATGCCCCTTTATCATCTCTCTCTCTCTCTCTCTCTCTCTTCCTGGGTCTCTTTTCCGGTGATATATTTCTTCTAATCGGTTTAATGTTGTGTTAAAGTTCAATGTTAACATCTCTCTCTCTCTCTCGACATCGTTCCTTTCTTCAGTTCCAGTGATGACACCAGAGAAGGTTTCCTTGTCTGTACTATTTCTTAAGCCTCATCTTCCATTATTAACAGAAATTTGGTTAAAAGCAATAAAAGTTAGCTTTATATCTGGTGTAGTAAAAAGTAATCCATTATTTTTGCATGACATTGAAGACTTGACTTACCATAGTTAGAATGATCCGATTTAGGTCACATATGCGCCGTTTTGTTCGATAACGTGTTGCCATTTGGAAGGTAATATCATGATGCCTCTCTCATAGAAGCCCTTGTCCCTCTTGGCAAAACATTGAGACAGTCGATTTTCACAAGCCTCTCTAGAAGCGAATTTTTCACCAGCAAACGTGTTCGCCATGGACAGGAACAGATGGTAATCACTCGGTG